>CATIWR010401781.1:0-19004 GCA_949677035.1 Omphalea diandra
ATAAAAAAGAAAACACTCACATTTAATCACCAAAAACGCGCACTAAAAAAAACAATTAAAAAATTATATATAAATATTTAATAAATATTATATATATATATATATATATATATATATATATATATATATATATATATATAAGGGTCACTTCAAAATTAGTTCTAAAATCAAAAGTTCGAGATTGAAAGTGTTTTGAAAATAATATAATGGGTAAATTAAAATTATAATAAGTGTAAGAAAGAAATGAACAACAATTTTATTTTGAAAATAATATAATGAGTAAATTAAAATTTCTTTTATAATGAGTGTAAGAAAGAAAAGAACAACAATTTAACTAATAAATTATAACTATAAGGATCGATGTTAGTATGAATTATTTTTAAATAATAATAATAATAATAATAATAATAATAATAATAATAATAATAATCTGAAAATAGAACCATGCATGAATAGGAATGGTAGAAGAAGGAAAAAATCAACTGGTTATATAATCAATAAAATAATATTTGCACTATTATTTCAAACATGAGTTTTGTAACAAAATCACATAAGGACGAAAAGGATAAACAATGCACTAGTCAACAGGGGTGAATTTTTGGAAACAAATTCATATGAGGACGAATGAGGCGATCACAACACTAATTACGCAGAGGTGAATTGTTTGAAAACAAATTCATATAAGATGAAAAAGGACAAACAATGCAATGCAGAGATGAGTTTTTGGAACAATTTCAATATATACCCATGTTATCTATTCCAATTTCAATAGATGATGAAAAAGCTGTAACATGCCGACCTAACAAAGGATGGGTTCCATTCCCCCTTTTTTTTTGAAGAAAGCAATAACCCAACAATTCTGAATTCGCAATTCATTCTATAAATCCAAAACTTTCAAATGTAAGAAGAATAATAATAAAAATTCGAACCTTCAGATGTAGATAGTCTCTCACACTAGCTCTATAAAATACCAGACTATATCATCTACAAACAATAGGAGTGAAATGGCAGGGCTATGCCAAGAGATCTGAACATCATGAATAAGGCCATTGGTCACTCCATTGTATAATAGAGAGAACAACACCACCCCTAGGAGCAAAATAAGAATAAATAAAGTGAAAGTGGATCTCATTGTCTGATATCCGAGGAAGGCCCGTTACCTACCACTTGCCTATTAATGAGGAAAGAGTAAGAAATTGATCAAACACACCTCATAACAAGACTAATCCAATCCTTATGATAGCCCAAACAGAGCATAATTCTCTCAAGTAAAGCTCACTCAACTCTATCATAGACCTTACTCATGTCAAGTTTAATAGAAAGGACCTCTTGTGGTCGCCTTTATGATTTCTGAGCCAGTGGATACTCTCAAAACCCATCAGGACAATAAGTCATCTGAGTATGAAAGCACTCTACACATCATCAGTGATAGAGTTTAAGGTACCTTGTAATCTGTTGGTAATAGCCCTGGACACAATCTTACAGAGAACGTTGCAAAGGCTGATTAGGCGATATTCCTTCCCCAAATGCGGACTCTTCACTTTAGGAATCAAAGTTATTAGAGTTTAATTCTAAGAACTCAGATCACCCTCCCCATTCAGAACTGCCAAACAAGCAATAGAAACCTTTAAACCCACATTGTGCCAGTACTTCTGATAAAACATGGTTGACATCCCTTCTTCTGGCCCTGAAGCCTTAGAGGGGTGCATATCAAAAAGTGCTGGCCTCACCTCTTCTATTATAAATGGGGATAATAAATAGTTGTTCATATTACTAGTAACTTGCTTACGCACAATAGCTAAAACCTGCTCCATATCACATAGGTTAGGAGAGGAGGACCTGAACATAGTGGTAAATAATCAGCAATGGTATCCATTATACCCCTCTCATCTGTATGCCAAGTTCCCTTGTCATCCTGAATACCAATAATTATATTAGTTTTCTCCTTTGGGAAGTCTACTTATGAAAGAAACTAGAGTTACGATTACCATGTGTAAGCCAATTCACTATAGACTGTTGCCGCAAGTAGATTTCTTCCTTTATAAGTAATTTTTCCAGGGCAACACTCTAGTGACATAATTTCCTGAAAGTTATCATCCTTCAACTCCTCAATCTAACGATGGACTCATTTAATCTCTCTAGGCACTGATCCTAGCTTCCTAGTTCCTCAGTCAGTTAGAGATTGAGCACATCTCGAAATACCAACAAGATCATTTACAGAACTCCAAGCATCAGCAGTTACAACCCCAGAGTCTTTTCAGAGACCCATGTCTCCTCAAATTGGAACCTGCCTCTTCCCTTACACCGTTTAGATCTCAGGTCTGAGTCTACATTCGGTTGCCAAAAAACCATAAAAGGGCGATGGTTAAAATGATAATACACCATATTAGAAGCTTGGGCATATGGAAACAAGATTGTCTAATAGATATTAGTGAGGAAATGATCCAACCTACATTACACAAAATCATTTCCATGTTGACCATTATTCCAAGAAAACAAAGGACCAGAGGTAGGTAGTACTCATAAACCACAATGATCAAGAGTCTCTTGGAACGTTGCCATAGCTTGCCAAGCTCTCGGTCTACCCCTGACCTTCTCTACTGCTAAGAGTATCTCATTAAAGTCCCCACCTAGGAACCAAGGCAAAGAATGTAGCTCAGGTAACTTGTGCAATTTACTAATTAACTCCCATGTGAAACACCCCTGAGATGCACTAGGTTGTCCATAAAAATCTGTGAACTTCCAAATCAAACCATTGCAAGAAACCACGACATCAATACGACCAAAGGAATAAGATTTAATAGAAACAGTGATCATTCCTCCAAAATAACAGCAAGCCACCACTCTTACCAGCACAGTCAGTGCCAAAATAACCAACAAAATTTAGAGAATAAAAAATTAAAGGACATACTAGGAAGTTTAAAATCATGGGCTTTTTATCGCGGACTGTTGTCGCTTCTTGAATGTCCATGGGTTCCAGAGCCCCGGGCATTCCAACATAAGCAACTCATTAAGGAAGGCGGGGTTGCCTAGCAACCTCTGCCTGAGAATTAATCATATCAGTGACATCACAATCACCCACACCATCAGTCTTTTGAGATTTATAAGCAGGAATCATCTCAACATCCAAATCAAAAGAACAGTCCAGGATACGCTTACCTCGCGAATTACCCATAATGTTTAACTGCGCATCTATATTTTCATCAGTCTGTTGAAGAGAGTTACCCTAGATTGTACAACCATTTGAGTAAACTATTTCGGTGGTCTGCCTCTTCTTTTCCAAGTAGTTTTCTTCATTGAAGAAGGATTAGATTCAGTTGTGGCATTCGGGCTTCTTTTTCTTTGATTCATGCAGGTCCCAGCATTCTTTGTTTTGCTTATTGATTCCACCCGTCCACTACCATTCTCAATGGTACCTAAATTAAATTCCACACTTGTGTTATTCAATAAAGTCCCATTTAGCTTTTCCAAAAATTGGTCCACTTGAATATTGCGACGGTGAACCTCACTAACCACCATCTATTGTCCCATTAAACTAATGCACATGTTTTCATTAGCACCATCCTTATCCACCACGTGTTCACCATTGCCTTCAATATCACCTGGTGTTCCTTGAATTGATGCCACTTCTTGCTTGGAATGAGCACTGCTGGGTAGGCTGTGACTTCCCTCCCACGCAACGTGCCCCATTCGAGTCCCACCAAGCCGTATCTTCTTCACGTATACGATGTTAGTTATGGTACTATAATGTCATTTGGATGAAGGAGTTTTAAGTGTGCCTTTCATCCATGAGCCAAAGACAATCATCAAGAGAAATCGAATTATTTAAATCATACTCGCGATATACGTGACCCAGCCTTCCACAGGCATAGCAAAAATCACACAAACTTTCATAAGCTAAAACCACAGTCCGCTTCTCCTCATTGCTAGCAAAATCTATGAGTAAACCACGTTGAAGAGGCTTCATAAAATTGATTAAAACTCACACCCTGATGAACCTACCATTACATTTAACTGTGGCACCTGTGTCAACCTCCAAAACCTATCCAATAGCACTCCCAACCATTGCAGCTACGTTAGAAGTCATGTAGACACTCGGAACATTATGGAATTGCACCCAAAATGCTACTCGATCGAAGGATAATTCATTGATGTGTTGGTGATAGTTTATCTCTCAGAAAATAATTAGATTTATGTCTATACTCCATGGACCGCTTTTCCACACACGATTATACTCTGCCTTATTCTTGAAAGAGAGAATAAACGCATTTTGTCCGGCCCATTCGATGTCAACACCATGCAAAATCCGCAGCATATTGGCAAAGCATTTCGGAATGATTCTTTATTGACAACTTTGTTGGAGAGGATATTGGAGAGCATCTTGCAAGCAAGGCAAAGGGAAGTCTTTCGGCATGCCTCACACTGAATTTGTGGATACAAGACAATAGCAGGGCTGTCATTGCCTTCATCCAGCTTGAGTCTTGCACAAAGCTAGGATAGTTCTTCAGCGTTCATCCCCCAGGAATAAAGAAACACCAACCCAGCAACACCGAAGGAGACAAACCAGCGAAAAAACAAAATAAAAAACATCCAAAACTAGGTGGAGACAATCAACACAGACCCGAGAAAGAGCTCCCACGCAAGAAATTAGGGTTCTAGGAACCCCAGAAAACCCTAACGTCAAGAGTGAGGAGAATTAAAAGTAGATATTTTGGATTTTTTTCTACTCCACAAGGGGTTTGATAACCATATTAAAGGCTTAAAATTAAAATATTCAACACTTATTTTTTTAAAATTGTTTAACCACAGTTTTTTTCAAGTTTTAATATTTTAAATGTGTTTAATAATATTTTTTTATTAAGTACCCAATTTTTAAAAAAATCGCTTAATCTGACAATAACAAAATTTTTACTTAATTGATTAAATAATAAAAAATTTATTATTTAAATATATCCATTCATTATCACGTTTTTTTTCTATTGATAAGGATATAAATAATAAATTTTAAAATATCTAAAATCAAATTATATGATAATTTATTGTAAAAATATAATTATTTTATCTTAAATTTATTTCTTTGATTTGATTTTTTTGAAAATTTGATATTTATTCAATAATTATTCAGGTTTTAAATTTTTTAATATTAAAATGATTTAGCTCTTAAATTTTCAGTACTAAATTATTTGATATTTGATTTTTTAACACTTAATTTTCAATTTTACCAAATTACACTTTACACTAAAAAATTAGGGGCAACAAACTTTAGAAAAGAAAATTCTGCACTTTAAAATTTTTTTATCCTTCTTCTTCATTTTCCTTTTATTTTAGCATTCTATATTTTCGTTAGTTCTATTTATTTTATTTTCATTATGTATTAATTTAGCTATGGCAAAATGTTGTAATTTGAACTTAATTATTTTATTTATATGAAATGATTTGTTTTTTTTTTTTAATCTTTGCTGAGTATTTATATTATGTCTATTACTATCAAATGCTTAATCACCATTTGATTGATTTATTATTTTGCATTGAGATTGAGAGGAGATATTCATATTTGATCTAAATAAAAAACTCCATAATAATATAATTAGAGTAAAATAACAATTTAACTTGTGTGATTATTATGTAGATAATCAAGAAATTAATATCTTATTAAATGAAATAATCAATTGATATTTATTTCGTATAATCATGGGTATATATTAAGAGAGAATGCCAAGTAATTTGACATTATCTAATCATTGCAAAGATAATTAAATTGAATTGTTAGATCAAATAAATTAAATAAATTAGTTTAAGTAAACTTTTTTTTTTGAAAGATAGTTTCTAGTGTTTATGTTATATTGGTTTTTCTTGTCGATTTTTTATTTGCTCAAATTTTAATTAATTAATTTTAATTTTAATTTTAATTAAACTATAACATTTTTGGGTAGTTTTAATAATAATACGATTAATATAATTTTGATACTAACTAGTTCTCGTGAATACGATACTCTTTTAATCACCTTATTGTTTGACCGATTTCACATATTTGCAAAATTTCCTACAAATTGCAAAAAACTAGTAGAGGGATGAATATTTGGACAAGTTTTTCAAATGCATGGATCAATATCCACCACTATTATTGTGAAAATATCTATTTGTGTTTTTCACCATTGAATTCAATTTGGGTGAATGAAAATTTTGCAAAATTTTCATACTAACTTGTTTGAATATGAATCACCTCTTTTCTTAAAAAAAAAAAAAAGAAAAAGAACATGAGTCAACTATTGACTTCACAAAATTATAAATTATAAACATCCAAACGAGAAAAATCTCAATTTTATTTAACAAAATCGGTAAAATTTGAACTTATGACCAATGTTACGGGCTCCACATTTTACTTTATTCTCAATTATTTAAAAACTAAAAAAGAATACATTGAAAGAATAGCTCTTATTCTTATATAAAATAATTTAATAATTTTTATATCATATATTATAAAAAATAATTCTATGGTATAAATTATGGTATTTGTAATTGGAGATATGTAATTATTTTTTTTAAAAAAGAAAAGGCAATAAATTAAGTTTGTGATTCCAATGTATTGAATCTTATTTATTTTTTACTTGTGCAAGTCTTTTACCATTTTCTTATACGATAAATGCTTTGTATTTTATAAATTTAATTTGTTCTTTATTTTTATCAATAATTGATTCTCTAAAATCGACATATTTAATAATTTGCCTAATTATATTAGACATTGAATGTTTTAATATTTTTTCCCTAATGTATTATATGTTAAAGTTATGGGTAGATATAGTCTTATTCATATAATGAACTCCATAACTATATTATTTTTTTAATTGTAATAGATTAAATATTATATAAAAGTCTAGAAAATTATTTATGATATTAAAAATTTTATTGTTCACTTAATATTAATTTTTTAAATACTTATTAGTATATTTTATTTTAAAAGTGTTACAAATCTATAAAAATTGAACCAAAACTGAAAATCAATTTTTTTAATAAAATTAAAATAAAAATGAATTGATTTATACTGAAAAATCAAACTAAACAAACCAAATAATATAAATTTAGTCAATTTTTCAGTTCGATCGGATTTTGCTCTCCCCCTACCTATCACTATTGTGTAGCATATGGTTCTTATTAATATTTTGCTAAATGAAATAATCAATTAATGCTTATTGACCATAATTCTTGGTATATATTGAAACAGAATGTCAAGTAATTTAAGATTTTTTGATCAATTCAAAGATAATTAGATTGGATTGTCAAATTAAATAAATTAAATAAGATTATTTGAAGTAAAATTAAAATATCCTAGTTTTACTTAATATGTGTTTTTTTCTTCAATATTAGTTTAATCTTTAATTTGCTGAAATTTTATTTAGTTAATTTAGTTATTTTAATTTTAAATTATTACCTTTTAAATAGTTTAAATAATAATGAAATAATCATAATTTTGATACTAATAATCATTCTTACATAATTTTGATACTACTAATGAAAATGATACTCTATTCATTACTTTATTATTTCCCTGGTTATATATTTGTGAATTTTCCTATCAAATTGCCAAAAAGAAAAATAGTAGAGGGATTGGTATTTTGACAAGTTTGCCAAATACATGGATCAGTATCCTCTATTGTTGTGAAAATATGCATTTGTATTTTATGCTGTTAAATTCAAATTTGAGTGATTGAAAATTTTTATTATTTAATATATAGTCATTGTTGTCAAAAATCGAGTCGACTGTTATGATTTTATATATTTACAATTTATAAACATTCGAACAAGTCAACTTTTATATAAAGTCTAATTATGTTAAATTCAATGTAAAATCGCAATTTTATTGAATAAAATCGATAAAAATGCGAGTTTATGATAAATTTTGCAAGTTTATATCTAATCTTATATTAAATTATTTAGAAATTGAATATATTGTTAGTGTTATATAAGGTAATATAATAATTTGTATGTTATAAATTATATAAAAGAGAAATTTTATGGTAATAAGTTAAGTTGGTGATGCAAATATATTTAATATTAATTATTTTGACTTATACAAATCTTTTATCTTATAAATGTTTAGATAGTCAATTTCAATAAAAGAAACTACTTTAAATTTAATAAATCTTGCATTTCTCTTCATTTTATCAATAATTAATTCTTCTAATATATATATATATATATATATATATATATATATATATATATATATATAATTTTCATAATTATATTTACATCAAATGTTTCAATACCTAATGTATTAGATGTTATTAGTTATGTGTTGATAGATTTTTATTCATATAAATGAGCTAATTAATTATATATATATTTTTAATTTTAATAGATTAGATATTATACAAAAGTCTAATAAATTATGAGTATTATACAAAACATTAATAAATTTTGGATTATTTTATATTTTTATTTATCACTTAATATTAATTCTTAAGTAATAATCCTATATTTTAAGCATATTTTACTTAGTCTATAAAATTTTATGATTTTACTTTTCATTTTAACTATTCGAGTTTATAAACTCTTCATTGATTTTAAGTAAAAAAAGTGAGTTTAACAACCTTATATATAATAAAAAACTGTTTAAAATAAATAAAATTATAATTTACAGATTCCACGAATAAAGGATTAAAATTGTACAAATAAATATGTTATGCGATAGTGAGAGATTTCATAACCCAATTTGGAGAAAAAATCTCCTGGAGAAGAGTGAAAATCTCCCTTACACTCATGTATAGGCTAAAAATATCTTAAATCTTCGATGGTAATATTGTTCACGTTAAAGGCTTTTTCTAATCAAAATTTTAAAGATTTTCTTTCTTTCTTTTTTATCAATGATTATTGCAGGCAATTATAAAGGCTCATGATATGACCCTCATTCCCTTAAACTTGCTCATGATTTTGAGCTTGATAAACCATGGGAGACACAAACACAATTGTTTTATACCCTTCTCCAGAAAGAGGACATATAATCTCCATGATAGAACTAGGCAAGCTTATAAGCAAACACCATCCTCGTATCTTAATCACTATCATAATCATTCACCTACCAAATGAAACAACCTCCTCTACTGACTCCTGTGTTGCAACAGTCTCCTCCACCACCCCATCCATTAAATTTATTCACCTCCCTGCTGTTGACTCCCTCCCTCCCAATCCGATGCCCATGAAGTCTGCTTCTGACGTTGTAGCTTCATTGTTTGACCTCCCCCAACTCAACAACTCTAACCTCCACCATGCCCTCTCGACTCTTTCTAAGTCCGCTAACATTAAAGCCTTCGTTATCGATGTTTTTTGCAATGCTGCAACCCAAGTTTCCTCCAGTTTCAACATCCCCACTTACTATTTTTGTACTTCCAATGCAAACGGCCTCTGCCATTTTTTATATTGGTGGCCTACGGTACGTAATAAAATGACCATGGACACCTACAAAGATCTTGATGACATCCTGTTAGTTGATGTTCCAGATGGAATACCAAGAATTGCATCGAAAAATATTCCATCATTCTTGCTTAACCCATCTCACAGACTTACACACTATTCCATGGACGCAGCCAACCAGATGAATAAATCAGCTGGATTAATCATAAATTCCTTTGAATCACTAGAATCAAGAGCTATCAAGGCGATAGCAGAAGGGAAGTATCATAGTACTCCAGGTGAGCGCGTTCCACCAATATATTGCGTAGGGCCACTTGTATGCACCTTGGAAGGCAAAGAAGAGCATGAGTGTCTAACTTGGCTAGACTATCAACCAAGTCGAAGCGTGGTGTTTCTTTGTTTTGGTAGTAAGGGAGTGTTCTCTGCAAAACAATTAAAAGAAATGGCTATTGGATTGGAGAAAAGTGGGATTAGATTCATGTGGGTAGTGCGTAATCCACCACCAGATAGCAACAGTTCGGAATGCACATTAAATATGAAACAACCCAACCTAGATTCATTCTTGCCAGAGGGTTTCATTGAGAGGACGAAAGATAGGGGATTTGTAGTCAAGTCATGGGCGCCACAGGTTGCAGTACTAAATCATGGGTCAGTGGGTTTATTCGTGACTCACTGCGGATGGAACTCGATTCTTGAATCAGTCTGTGCCGGTGTGCCTATGTTGGCATGGCCTCTTTATGCAGAGCAAAAGATGAATAGAATTTTCTTGGAGGAGGACATGAAAATGGGTTTGTCAGTGACTCAGTCTGAAGACATGTTCGTGGGTGCAACTGAGTTAGAGCAACGGCTGACTGAGTTGATGTGCTCAGAGAAAGGGGGAGAGATCCAAAAGCAAGTTGCGGCCATGAAAGAGGCTGCGTCGGAGGCAATGAGCGAAGGAGGGTCTTCTCGTGTTGCCCTTGCCCAATTGGTGGGCTCATTTAAAATAGCTCAATAATGAGCAATGGAGGATCTTCACCAGGGTCATTTTAGGGATATATTGCCATCATAAAATTACAGCCATTAAAATTTTTTCGATTTCAGCTTGACTCTTCATTACTCTAACTAATTAACCACCTAATTAACAAGTTAATGAAATTATTATACACTTAATTGTTGTGGCATAATGGCAAAATTTTTACTTTACCAAAAGTATATTAATTTCCTACAAATTCTCAATATCCTTATTAAAATAATAAAAAGGAGTTTAAACACCAAACTAATAGGGGATTTTGACTACCCTTAATTTCTTAGAAATTCTCAATATCCTCATTAAAATAATGATAAAAAATAACAATGTTAATTATCTATATTATCATTTAAAATTATAGAAATTTCATAAATCTTCACCAAAACAAAGATAAAAATAATCTTAAATTTTAAATTAAAAAATAAAATACTAAAAAGGAGATAGTTAAAATTCTAAATTTTTTCTCATGTTCAAGCTTAATATGATCTACAAATATATTATCTTAGAAAACAAATCACACCAAATAGATAGGAACAAATTAAGGATACATGACAATAAAGTTCATAAAATAGGTACTAGTACTATTGTAATATTTATCTATGTCTATCAATGGAAGTTATTATCCATGACTATCATCTATGATAAAATTTTGAAATGCATATGACAATGAAATGATAATTACAAGAATACATCAATTTAATTTGTAGTTGTTGACATCATGATTAATGAGCTAATTTATTTGGATTGTCTATTTTAAGTTACTTTTGTTTAATGCTAAAGAATTATTAATTGAAAATATTAGCATAACAGCATATTCATTAATCATATTTATTTATACTTCGACATGACTGTCTTTATCCAACTAATCATGCATAATAAAATGTCACTATCGAAGGAAATGAACTCTCAACGTAATTAAATTGAAGCTTCATACCATAATACTTTTGTAATCCTAATTCTCAAGCATTAAGTAATTCTTGTAAAACTAAAGCTTTGCATGAGAGCTTTAAAGGTGATGGAAAAGGAAGCCAACAAAGATATAGTAATGGAATGGAATGAAAAGTAATAGAATATTAATTAATCTTAACTTGCTGCTTGGGAGTTATAAAAAATAATATGGTATTAAAAGAAGCAACAACATTAACTTTATTTGGAAGTTTTAAAATATGAAAAGAGAATTAATAAAAAAAAAAATCAAATTGATAATTATATACAAGATACATAAATATACTTATAAGAAAAGTATATACATTTCGAGAAAATTATATTAAAAAAAGAATAATTGATGATTTGTGACATGTCATAAAATTCTTTTGTGCTTAAATAACCTGACAATAGCAAAGAAGGTTGATTTTGGGGAAAAGATTGATTAAGACATTCATTGATTTTTGTCATTCTCTCTTCTCCTCTTTTTAATAATTTCACTTGCCATATTTTTGTATCTTAGTGGGGGTTGGTTCAGTGTTAGTATATTAGTACCATTGTGTCTTGAGTCATTAGTTCCCAAGAAATTCTTACAATGATCAACTATCGCATGCTTAATGAGACTTGGATCATTACATTCCTCATCAGTTGAGAGAGTGAGTTTAGAAATGGTGTTTATACATTTCCTTTACTTAAGCATCATAATAAAAATTATGTATTCTGATCCACCCAACTGAATCTATTTAGCTCTAGATTTCTGATTCATAAAACTTTCTCAGGAAGCAACTTCCTATGATGAACATAACAAGTTCTCTTCTTCATAATGTAGATCAATAAATGGCTGCCTTTGAAGATCAGATTGAAGTTTCTCTAGCATGTCCCTACTCGTTGCTACTTGACCTGAAATATCAGAAAAGCTCTCTTCATTTAGGTTCCTTAACTCTTTTCTGAGAAGTTTCAACTTCTAATATACTTTAAACACGGCAGACCCCCTATATCTGAGTGTTCCAAACATTTTCCATAATGCTATAAAAAGAGGGATGTTCACACACCATATTTTAACAAAGTGCAAGGATATTTAACCTTCCCCACTCCATCATTGAATTTAACTGATAAAGGACTATAGTCAGAAATTCTAAAAGATAGAACTTCAACAAAAGAATTCCCCACACACCAGACTAATTGTCATTAACGAAACACCAGTCTAATTTCCTGTAAATCCTATTTTGTCCTTTTTAATTGTATTCAATGATAAGACTTCAATTCTGGTAAGTTTGTATTAACTAAACATTCCAGGAGTTCATCGACTGTAAAGGTGTTAACTACATTCCTACCTACTCGACTAGTATCACTTGTGACTGCATCAAAATCTCCTTGCAAAAGCTAAGGAATCTTAACATCCCCGCCAATTGTACGGAGAGCAGTCCACACCTTAGTTCTCTTACGAGCTTCATATGAATCATAAATAACAGTCGATAGAAAAACATTATCCTTCCATTATACTTGATAATGAATAAATTGACTCTGAGTAGTCAATAAAGATTGACTCTGAGTAGTCAATAAAGTTATTATACAATTATACAATACCTAGATTCTACTACCTTTGACCACAAAATAATTATGTAACACACCATTGTTGTAGCTTAAACTTATTCTAGATTTTATTAAAGTTGTTTTCCCTTACTCTAGGTTCAAGAATCCCAAATAAACACCACTTTTTTTTAAAAAAAAAATAAATAAAGGCACAATCTCTAACTATTTCTGAGGGCATAGGTTTTATAGGATAACTCGGGTATTTCAGATGAGGAGCAAACAGTATAGTATTTTGATAATCCATATAAACTCTACAAAAAGAAAAAAACGTTCTACAAAAATTTAATTGAAATTGAACTTCATTATCTTTTAGATATACATGATTCCATCTAGATTGCCATCCTATATGTTAACAAACTTTTTGCAATTAATATAGGAACAATGACATCTCAGGAGCTGGAATGAAGCAGAGAATGCGTTCACCAAACAGCTCAAACAATGATGCCAGGAGCAGACCAGACTTCAAATCATCCTTCCATACCTGATTAAGTATAGCTGATATCTTTATAGCTTGACGAACGCCCTTACCTTTTTCAACTTTCTGGTCTGATTCATTATAGTTTGGCATGTGGTCAGAAGATGCGGAGGGTTCTAAATTAGAATCACTTGAAGGAGCTGCAATGACTGCTTCCCCTTGCATGTGAGATGGTGATGAGTCTATAGACTGTATGTTAAGTGGAACATCAGTTGCTATCTTCAATTTTTGCAACAAGGCATTTGACCACAGATGGCATCAATTGATGTAGCTGAGAAGCAATCCAACTTTCAATTTTAAAGCTTCAAGATTCTCCATAAATCTAGTGATAATATCCATTTGTTGAACAGTTACAAGAAAATGACGGCTTTTATGTGCAAAAGATAAACTCAAATGCTGGAGTGATGTATAATACAAAAGAGAAAGAGAAAGTCCCAGAGATGTAGGAGCACTTACAAAGTCTAAATATATAATTGCCTAGTAAGGAAGTAAACAATACAGGATAAAACCAGACGAAGCCAAAGAACCAATCCAAGAAAAGATTCATGCAGTAAAGTAATAGCACTAAAGTCGGATAATTTCAGTAGTTCAGGGAAGTCCACGATTAATCTACAACTTAAGCCTGACATTGCCCACTGAAAGCACTATACTCTTTCAGGCTAACTCATTTGATAATAAATTGCAAATATAAAAAGGGAGCTCCAATCAGTGCTTAAAGAGTGACTAAATGAAAAAAAAAAATAAAAAAACCATATATCAATGGTGGATGCAAATTTTTTTTTAAAAAATTAAGTTTTACATTTTTTCCCTTTTCTAAAAACGAATAACATCTAGCAAGTCATTATTTTTTCATTTTCCAATAATGGCAAAAAAAACTTCTTTAGAGCTGCATTTTTCCTTCTAAGAACAAAATCTTTTCAATGTTGTAAATCAATTCTATCAGCAAGAGTACTTGGAAACAGAATTTGTCATATTGGTCCAAATAAAGTGTAAACCAGCTCACATCTAATGCTGTCCTAAGCAGGATGACGGCAATAGTCCATCTATCATGACGGACAATTTAAAACACCAACCTCAGTGTTGTGTCAATACTGAAATATGCCAGAATGACGACTGTTATAGAAGCAAAGTCATACAGCAGGTTCAACTCTCACCCAATAAAAACCAAGCTATAAAGTTCAATGTGCATGTGAGGGTTCTGGAGGAGACTACAAACAACACACATCAAAGCAAAGAGAGGGTTATAATCATTTAAACAATGAGAAACCTGTACCATTTGAGAAGCAAATGTTAACAATAAGCTAAAACATAATCACCAAGGTTTCCATATATTTTTACAAGTGATAAGTAGTCAGGAGAATATTACCTCATAAGCTATGAAGCATGTGAGATAAGGAACCAAAGGATAAAGTCCTGAGTCAATGGCTAAACTCACCAACACTTCTTTAAAGAGAGCTGAATCAGACTTGCTCCATGTAAGCTCTGTGATTTTATCAAAGTACAGCTGCAAAGGCCAGAACAGAAATGTGACAACAAATTTAACAACCGCATCCACAATAATGAGAAATACCAGTAACATATCATATACCTACAACTCCCTAGATAGTACATGCTTAACTGGAAGTTTAATATCAATTGCAAGCTTTTTTTGGCATCAGGAGGAGGTGCAATAACAATAGACTAAGCATGACCAATCCAATATTAGCTTTAAAACTCTGGCCGACACTGTAAGTGATGCGGAATAATATTCATAATCAACAAAACATTATAATCTGTGAGTACATCCTGGAAGGAATTCAAAAAGATCGGAAAGAGACTATCCTCAATTTGCAACTCCTTTCAAAACCCAAACTCGACAAGTGCATGTCAATCTCGTTGTACCAGGCTCTAGGAGCCTACTTTAGGTCATATAAAGCTTTCTTCAACAAGTATAAATGATCTTCGAGCCCTACAATCTCAAAACCTTAAGGTTGATCAATGTAAATCTCCTCCTCCAACTCTCCATTAAGGAATGCTGACTTGACATCCAACTATAAGACATACAAACTATTATGAGCTACAATTGATAGCAATAATCTAATGGTGTCAAACTTGGCAACTGGACCAAAAGTTTCAGTGAAGTCAATCCCAGCTTTTTGAGCATAATCCTTCACAACCAACCTTGCTTTATACTTGTTGATTGATCCATCTAGACTAAGCTTGACCTTGAAAACCCATTTCACACTATTAACATTCTTCCCTTCAGGTTTAGACACTAACTGCCAACTGTTGTTTTCTTAATCATCTTTAGCTCCCCCTTCATTGTTGCCTTCCATTATGGAGAATTGATGGCATCACTGAAGTTTTGGGGCTCTAAGGATGCCATATTCCACCTGTCATGGATGTTTTGAAGTGTACTTTTGCCTCTCACAACAAATTCATCAACTGAATATGAATCTTCATCACTAGCAGCTTGTTCTAAGGGTAAAACACCTTCATTTGAATTTTTACTCACAACATCACCATTTTTCCAATCCCAAAAAGCATCCTCATCAAACTTGACACTTCTAGCAACAATGATCTTCTTAGTTTTCACCTCTAACACTCTATAAGCCTTAGAGTTACTGTTATACCCCATCATTATGCCAACTTTAGCTCTGTGACTTAGCTTGTCCATTTTTGCATTAGGCACATAGACATAACACAAGCAACTGAACACTTTGAGATCGCTCATAGTGGGTTTGGCATCAAACCAAGCTTCAAATTTTGTCTTGCATTCATATGCCTTAGTAGGCAATCTATTTAGCAAGTAAACAACATTGTTGACAACTTCACCCTAATATTATTTTGGAACCCCTTTCTCAAACATGAGACATCTGGCCATATTCATGATGGATCTATTTTTCCTTTTACTTACTCCATTTTGTTATAGAGTATATGCAATAGTAAGTTGGTGATGAATGCCATATTTTTGTAAGTAACTCTCAAATTGGTGAGAGATGTACTCAATTCTATTATCTAATATGAGTGCTTTAATCTGCTTGGAGCAAAAATTTTTAGTTGCAACTTTGAACTTGACGAAGGAATCCAACACCTCAGTCTTTTGCTTTAAGAAAAACAACCAACAAAACCTATTAAAATCATTAATAAAGATCGAGAAATATTTTCTGCCAAACAAAAAAGGATTAGGCATAGGACCACATATATCAATGTACACCAGTTGAAGTTTCTCACTTACTTTTCATGCTTGATCAACTGGAAAATGGAGTTTAGTTTATTTGCTAACTTGACACACTTCATTTGGATCATTAATAACATGCAAATCATTAACCAAATCTTTTTTTAACATATCAATAATAGAGTTATAATTGAAATGTCCTAGTCTTTTATGCCAAAGGGTTGATTCATCAACATTACTGATGCAAGCCTAAATTTCATTATTTCCCCATTCAGTTAGAAATTTCTCTTTGACATGTTAACTGACAGCAAACACCTACCAGCAGGATCATAAATCTCACATCTTTTCTTTCTAAGGAATAAAGAATAATCATTCTTAACTAGCTGACCCACACTTAATAAGATGTGACTGATTTAAGGCACAAACAAAACTTCAGTAATGGCTTTTGTACTGGAGAGAGTGTTCACAGTAACAACACCTTTTCTTTTTACCTCTAGCAATTTTCCATCTCTAATTTTCACTCTTAAAGAGTAGATCCTATCAAGTGCCTTAAAGATCTTCAAAGTCATATGTCCAACCACTACCAACTAACCAAGTGGATGAGTTACTATTGGTAGTACTGTATTCTTCATGAACCAAAGCCATGAAGAGCTTTTCTTCTTGAGGTTTAGGGTTGTCAAAAAACTTATGTCTGTTGAGGCGGAGCTTGTTGTTATTGTTGTTGCCCTGCTTTGCACACCCTTTTCATATGTCCAAATTGCTTGGAAGACTTGCATTGTACACCAAGTTTACACCAATAAAATCTTTCAATATGAATAAGGATAAGAAGGAAACTTGCTTTTTCTTCCCTTATATTTACCACCACTACTTTGTTTCTTATCATTGTATTTCCTGTCATTAGATTTTTTGTTATTGGTTACACTTGCTTAAGCTTTCTTTTGGTTTGTAAACAAGATTCTCAGTGTTCTTTTCCTCTCTAAATGTCTTTCTTTGCTCAACAACTTGCAAAGCATTAGCAAACTCAGTAAGAATGAGTTATTGAAGATCCTAAGAGTCTTCAAGAGAGGAGATTTTTACTTCAAATCTCTTAGGAAGAGTTATCATATCTTTCTCAAGAATCCTCTTCTCAAGGAGATCTTTACCAAGCAAATTGATATGGTTAATAACCTTTATAACTATGTCAACATACATCTTTATGGTTTTAGAATCCTTCATTTCAGTAGCTCAAACTCCTTCCTTAGGTTGAAGATTTGCATTTATTTTGTCTTCTCACTTCCTTAAAACTCCTCCTTCAGTTTACCCCATGCTTGCTTTATTGTGTCACATGCCATGATCCTGGTGAAAATTACCTCACTTATACCTCTTAGTAACATCCTCTGAATGATGCTTGATCTAATTTAGAGTTAAATTTTTAGAGGGAAGATTTGGCTCCTTCCCTTTTTCGACAAACTTCCAAAGATCAAATACTCTCAAGTCGGCTTTCATATTGACAACCCAAATATGGTAATTTTCACCATTAAAGATTGAAGGAGTTGCTCTAGAAAATGTTGAGGAAGCCATGACTGAAAATAGGTGTTTTAATGTTGTTTTAGTGGGCTTAACGCATTGGTTTTCTCTCTTTTGTAGGCTAAAACTCTCTTCTTTTCTCACTTTGGTTTTCTCTTTTTCCACAAGTTTCTAACATCACTTCAATTCTGATATCATTTGATAGATATATTCAAAACTTAAGCGTGTAAATATGAAGAAGAAAATGTGGATAAGAGCATACATTGCTCACTTGTTTCATTTGCATATATAATTTATACAAAAGTACAAGAGTATGGTGCTAACAACAACATCTAACAAGTGCAATAACTTTTCCTTAATTTAAGCAAATCTTTTGAGTAACTATATCTAGCTTAAATGAAGTTATTGAGGACGTGTAAGACACTCCTTGATAATATGTCCTTGTTGCTTACAATATTTACAGAATTTCCTTATACAATGTAAAGCAATATGACCATATTCCTTGCAACTATAACATTGTATTTTTCCCTTATCTTTCCCTTTTCCTCTTCCTTGGACAGCAAATGCAACGGGAACATCACTTTCTTGGTTGAGAGAGCTTTGAGTGAGAAGCCGTTGTTCCTCACGAAGTAATTCACTGAAGCAATCATCCAAAGAAGGAGAAGGAACACGACTCATCAGACTGGAATAAGTGTGCTCAAATTCACTCCGCAATTTCATCAAAAACTGATCCCACTTGCTTTGTTCCTGCACCTTTTGAATAACATAAAGTGATTCATCAGGAATACCAGCATAAATAATATCCGTAAATTCTGCCCATAAGTTCTGAAATCCAGAGAAGTAATCTTGAATAGAGAGACTCCCCTGAGAGTAATATGCAATATCATGCTCCAATTGAAAACGCCTTGCACCATTGTCTTGGTTGTAAA
>CATIWR010401789.1:0-23668 GCA_949677035.1 Omphalea diandra
GAGAACTATTGTTTTTTATTTTTTATTTTTATGGAGGGGCTGCTACTTGGATGGCTAATATGTTGGAAATATTTTTTATGTCGGCTAATATTAATTATGGGTTGGTTTTAATTATTTATTAAAACAGACTGAATAATATAGCTTATTGATTGTGGGTAAGCCCAATTAAAATGTGATCAATGGAGTTATGAGCTTGTGACATCTTTTGTGGACCGATATGGAAGACGGTCAGTGTAGGCCTATTTTAACATGGACCTGTGATGGGTGGCCCTGTTAAAATTATTATAAATAGGCTAGGTCCCCTCTCCTGCCTTCATAACAAAAAACCTTAGTTGTTATACCCATTGTAGAGGAAGATCTAGCTTTCCGTTTTCAACCATTCTGACGAATTCTTAAAGTGGTTTATTTCAGATTTCAGAATTATGGCTCAAAGTAATTTGGGATTCAACGTGGAGACAAATACACAAATTTGTTTTCGTTCAGTAATTGAATAATGATGTTCTATAATTATGTACAAGATCCTGAAATTAAAATATCTTACATATCACCCCAAGAAATTTAGCCCGTGTTTGCGAGGAGGGAGAAAAATAAGAGGCAGAGGAAAATAAGAGAAAAATTATTTTTCTCTGTTTGAAAAAAGAAGGAAAATTAAAAGGAAAAAAATAAAATATTTTTTTCTTTGCATTTTCTCTCCAAAAACGGAGAGAAAATATGAGAGATTGAATAAATTTTTATGAAATTAAAATTTTGTCCATTAAAAGAAAGTAGAATAACATGAGTGAGCAAAAATCGGACCGAACTGAAAAAACCGACCTAATCTAATTAGTTTGGTTCGGTTTAATCCTTTAATAAAAATTGGTTTGGTTGTTTATAATTTTAAAAAAATTTTGTTTTCGGTTTTGGGTTCGGTTTTTTAGATACAAACCAAAAAAATTGAATTAATCGAAGTAATTAATAAATCAAACTAATTTGAATCAAACCCAATTTAAAATACATGTAATTTAATTGAAACAAACCGAACTGAACTAAATTTTTATAGGTTCGGTTCAGTTTATATATACATAAATTTTTATTTAATCAGTTCGGTTAATTCGGTTTTTTCAAAAATTTTAGTTTGATATTCCACCAATTATTTTATTTTTTTGATTTAAAATCAAGATAAAGTGAATTTAAATTATAAAATTAGTAAAATAATTTAATTTAAATTTTTACTTGAAATTAATTCTCTCAAAATCTTATAATTTTTTTTATTTAGTGTCTTTTTAGTTTCATATTTACTAATTGATGTTCAGTGATTAAATATTAAAATATTAAAAATAATATTTGATAAATATTAGCATTTAACGTTTAATTTAGAAATTAATGTTCAATTTTTTAAAAAATATAACTCAATGTATAAATATATATTTTTTAACATTTAAAATATCAAAAATTAATGTTAGATTGTTTTAAAGTATTAACATTAAATTTATCATTATATAAATTTTTATTTCATATAAAATCAATTAAATTATAAAATAATTATTTTTTAGCATTATACAATACAATTATATATTCAAATATTTTCTTGATTAAAGGGTAAAATTAAAAATATATGAAATATTATTTTTCTTTCCTTTCATATTTTGCTTTTCAAACAAGGTAAAATAAATTTATTTTTTTTTCCTCTCCCTTTTATACAAACATGAGAAAAAAAAAATAAAAAATTATTTTTCTCCTTATTTTCTTTTCTTATTATATCATTTTCCCAAATATAGCGCTGGGATACATTGATGTAGGGAATTATTAGTATTTTGAAGGGGTGGAAATGAGCGGAGCTTAAGGCTACTAGTGACTTTTATGTGGATGCCGGTGCAACGCTAGAGTTTTCTTTCTTTCTTTTTTCTTTTTCTTTTTTTTAATTTTTAGTAGAAAGATGGATATTTAGGTAAAATGCATTTAAGGGTATTTTGGATATTATATAATAATGGTATGTTATGGTTTGACTTATTTTCAATTGACTCGCCATAAAATTTTATAAAAAGTGACGGAAGTACTGAAATTAAATGAATATTTTAACTAATGTTTAAAAATAGAATGACTCATAAATTAATTACATTAAACTTAAAGGATTAGATCAATCCAAAAATTATGTTTTTTAAAAATTTGGATATTACATTAGCAGACTAGATTTCCGTGATTGTTAACGTTCTCACACTTAGGACCTAAGCACGTACCTTATGTCAGACTCTTAATGAAAGGGTAACACAGTCTAAAAGTCTATTTTGTTTATCAGCCACTGATTTGGTTGCTAATTAGTGTTTAGTAATAATTGATTACTAATTGATATTAAATATTTGATAAAATTATTATTGTTTATTGTTAATTATATATAATTATTAATATAAACAGAAATTTTAAAAAATTAAATAAATATATTTCATATTTAGATTTTGAAAAATAAATAATATACAACCATTCATTAAATATTTTTTAAAAAATTATAAATTAAACTTTTTAATAATATTTACATTAAACATTAATCATGAACATAACAAAAATTAAATAATATATTAAATATACGTAATCATAATAAAAATTAAATAATAAATAAATAAATAATTATTATTAAATAAAAATAATATTAAAATAAATATTATATTATATAGTGAATAAATAAAGTTATGGATATATTTATCTTTTTATTTAAAAAAGTAGAATTGTTCATGAAAAGTAATATTTATAGTACTTTTTTTAACTAATTAGCTATCAACTGTCAACTCTTATTTCAAAATAAACAATTGTGCTAATCAAATACATGCTATGTACTTTTTATAAATTGAAAACTAAAAGGACCCTCAAAAAGAAAAATAAACACCTAAATTCTAGTATATATATAATTTAATTTTTTAACAAAAAATATTTTTACATTGGAGGATTATATTTATTACTATCAATGAATAAAATTATATTGATTAATCTATATCATAAAAAATTAATAATAAAAGCATTTCAAAATTAATAAAATAAAAAAATTAATTTAAAACTTTTACATAAATTTAAATAAAAATCCAATAAATATCCGCGTAATATATGGATTAACACCTTATTGCATATATGGTGAAAAATATTAATCCTTAGCTAAAAGAGGTAAAATTTTCGTGGTTAATATTTACCTACAATATTTCAGGCTATTCCAAGCTATGAAGGGCGTTTTTATATTTTTAGCCATGGTATGCTCCATAGTTATGTGAAAGATTGCCTTCCGAGCTAATATACACCTATTCTCAATCCTTTTTTTTTTTTTTTTTTCAGACTTTTCATTCAATCAGTAAAATACACAATCTTTACTAATTTTTTTTACCTTTCATTGAATCACTAAAATCATATTATAGTATATCTAATTTCGATTCATTTTTTATTCTGTAAGCCAAAATACATTAAAATTAAAATTAGATAAAGCGAGTTTGAATTAAGTCACTTTAAATTATTAAAAAATCAAATCAAATTATAAAGTTAAGATACAAAAAAGAATTCAGATCAATTTCTGAGTTTTGAATTGGATTGATTATTTATAGTTTTAATTTTTAAAATAAATAAATATTATTTTAATCATAAAATTTTTTAATAATTTAATTCAAATAAATTTGAATAATTTTAAGTTGGATAAAATTGACAAATTAGTAGATCAAGTCAAATCAACTTTGAATCGAAATCGAATTTCTTGGGGCTCTGGATTAGACTTTTAAATCATATCGAAAATTACTATCTTTAAAGATATACTTCTTAATCTTGACTCAATATTATATACAAATCGAAGATTACTATCTTTAAAGATATACTACTTAATCTTGACTCAATATTATATATTATTTTACTTCCTAATCAATCTTGACTCAATATTATATATTATTTTACTTCCTAATCAATAACATTCTTTGCAATATAACAATCAGCCTCGTCCCGAGTTCTTAGAGTTCTCCGTGTTCCTTCCTCAGGAATCTCGTCCCAGATCCTTTGATTGGGGCTTGGTTTCTTTCTCTGTCTCCTTCTGTAGTTAATCTTTTTGCATTAATGTTAGTTGCTTTCACGTTTTTGTCATGTTGGTCCCAAATCATTATTTCATTTTATTCCACGGTTTTTTCTTTTGTTTTTCCTTCATCTGTCATTCCCGAAGCCCGTGATTGTCTTTATCTTTGTCATGTTTGTCTTCTTAGTTTCTGTGTCTAGCATCACTTGTGTTGGCTTTGTTTTTTGTTTGTGTTTGAGTCTTTGTGGTGTTTTGATCAACTGTCTGGGTGTCTTTGTTTTCGTAGTGTTGATGAATAGGTACAAGGTTCTAACGCAGGAGGAGAGTGAGGAAGTGGTGATAAAGGTTGGTAATGGATCGGAAACCACTGCAGTACAATCATCTCTTTGCCTTGTTGGGCGAACGTGGGTGAATGGAAACTTTAATGCCTATGCATTATTGGAGACCATGAAGAAATTGTGGAGACCGGTAATGGGAATGGAGGCGTGGGAAATTCAGCCAAATCTATATTCATTTCAATTTAATCATAGGAAGGATAAAGAGAAGGTCTTGGCTATGGAACCATGGCATTTTGACAAACATGTCTTGGTTCTCAAGGAGGTGGATAGAGAAATTCAGCCATCAAAGATGGTCTTCCAAACTGCTCCATTTTGGGTTCGAATATATGATCTGCCTATGGCAGGTAGGACACAATCCTCAATGCAAATTATTGCTAGTAAAGTAGGTGAGATTATTGCAGTTGATGAAGAATCTCTCAAAGGTTTGAGTAGTTATATCAGGGTGAGAGTGATGGTGGATTTAACCAGACCATTGAAGCGGGGGACAAGAGTGAGGGTGGGAAAGGGATAGCTTTATCGGTTTATTTTAAGTATGAGAGACTTCCCTCCTTTTATTATCTATGTGGGAGGTTAGGACACCTTTGGTGGGATTGTGCAACTTGGACGGATAATGAAGAAATAGAAAGGATGGATGAAGCTATGATGCCATATGGAGGGCATCTCCAATGAAGGGGGTGAGATTGAAGAGTGAGGCGGTGAGGAAGGAGATCAAATGTGAGGTTAAAAGATCGTTGTTTCAGATTGCTAGTGGTGATCTGAATAAAGGAAATAGTGAAGATGGACAAAAAAGAGAGAAGGAAGGTGTTGTGGTGCGAGCTTTACCAGAGGAAGACACTTGTCTCAATGATGCGTTGTGCAGATTCCAAACCTTTCACATGACTAAAACTAAGGTGAGTTCCACCAACTCTTTCAAACATGGAAACAATGACAAAGCCACATTGCCTAAGCCAAGCTCTTTACCTGTTTTGTCTACAAATAACCAATGTGACCGATAAGCAAGGGATAACATCCAAGTTCCCTCGTGTAACCTTTCCCAGCTCAAAAACCCATGACCTAAAGTAGCCCAGGACGTAACACACCCATTACCCAACAACTCGAAGGTGGAACCTCTAGCTTAGATGAAACCTTTAGAATTGACACTTGTCTCAATAACCAGTGGACCCCACTTCCTTTTCACATATTTTATATTTTATTTTTATATTTATATTTTACATTTTATACTTATAAATTTTTATAAAAAATAATTATTTTATTTATTTATTTATTTTAAAATTTTAAAAATAGAAAAATTAAAATTAATAAATTTATCATATTAATAATTTGATTGTCATTCTTATAAATGATGAACTTATTAAATTTTAATGTTAATAGATTATCAATTCTTTAAATCTAAATATCAATATGTTATCAATTATAAAATAAATAAATCATAAAAAATTTAAATTAAACAATTAACAACTATAATTATTGATAATAAAATGAAATTTAATAACTCTAAAATTGTACAAAATTTATAACTAAACATTTCAATTAACAAATATTAATAATTACATATTTTCAAGTAACAAAAAACTAACAATTACAAATTTTAACTAACAAAATATTAAAAATTATATATTTTCAATTAACATAACAAAAGGGAGAATGTGATGGAGGTGGTGGTGGAAGAGGTAGTGGTGAAGGAGGCGACACGACGGGTGGTGAAGGATACAGTGGAAGACGTGGTAGTCTATGTTGCACGAAAACAAAAATGAGAAAAGTCGAATGGTATTTATTAAAAATATAGGAAATGAAAACGTGGAGAAATGTGAAAATATTAAAAATATAAGGGTAAATATAAAAATATAAGGAATTTATAAATACTAACATTGTATATAAATATTGAATAATATTATTTATTCCAAATGTAATTTACTATCAATAAATATTAAAAATAAAAAATTAAGAAAAATAACAAATCAAGTTTTCTACAACAAAGAAAAATAAATGTCTATAATTTCTTAATAATAATTAATCCTAAATAGTTTAGGAATTTGACATCTTTTAAATTTTATTTCGTTATTATTTTCTTATTTAGGAATTTAATGGATTTTTTAATTTTTATTTTAATATTATTTTCTTATTTAAGAATTTAATAAATCTTTTTTTTCTTATTAGTTATAAATGTTTTTCTTTATTTTTTTATTTAGGAAATGTGTTTCTAATTTGAAAATAGATTTTCAATTTTATTATATTGTGGAAACGTGTCCGAAATGTTTTCGAGAAGTTTCTGTGAAGTTTTCAAGATGAAACGCTTAGGAAACGGAGAAACGTCAACTCGATGAAGTTTTCGTGTAACCTAGGCGGTGATAGGTGGTGGAGGAGGTGGTGGTGAAGGAAGCGGTGGAGGAGAGGGCAAAAGAGGTGGAGGTGACAGTCAGGGAGGATGAGAAGAAGGAAAGAAATGAAGATTGAAGAAAATAATGTGAGAAATGTGTGAAAAAGAAATACATAGTAATATAATTTTTTGTCACTAAAATTTAAATTCTGTCACTAAATAATCGAAAAAAATTCAAACATTTTAAATTAGGAGCCAAAAATTTCATTTTGGATTCCGTCTCTAATTTTACACCTAAATAATTTTTAAATTTTTATTTTGGAGCCAAAATTAGTAATGAAAAATTTCATAGCTAATCTATTGCTATTTAGCGACGGAACTAAATCCATCACTAATTTTTCTATCTAAACAACTTTTAAGTTTTTATTTTGGAGCAAAAAAATTAGTGATGGAAAATACCATCATTAATCCGTCGCTAATTTTTCCACCTGAACAACTTTTAAATTTTATTTTGAAGTAAAAAATTTAGTGATAAAAAAGTTTGTCGCTAATCAGTCAGTAAATAAGTTAGCTAGCGACGAAAGATTCCGTCACTAATTTCATTGTCAGGCCTAGCGACAGAATTTTCTATTGCTAAGTCTCTCTTATATTTTATTAATATCTTAGAATATATATATATATATATATATAATATTAAATTAATATATATTAAGAATATATATTATTAATTTAATATTAAATTTAATCTTATCTTTAAATTATATATTTAATATTATATTTATATGATACTTATATATTTCATATATTATATTAGTATTTAATATTATTTAAATATTATATTATATTATATATACAAAATTATTTATATATAATTTAATATTATTAACATAAAATTATATTAATATTTATATTATAATTAAATAGTGAATGAAAAGTCTATCACTAAGCCTAGCTATGAAAGCAATCTGTCACTAAACCTCTCTTTTATTTTATTAATATCTTTATATATATATATATAAAATTTAATATTCTCTTTTAAAATTATATATTTAAGTATAAATTTATATTTATATTATACTTATATATTTCATATATTATATTATTGTTTAATATTATTATTTATTATATTATAACTTAATATTATTAATATATTATATAATATTGTATAGTCAAAATTATTTATATGTAATTTAATATTATTAATATAAAATTAATATTAATATTTATATTATAATTAAATAATGACAAAATATTCCATTGTGGGGCCTCTCTTTTATTTTATTAATATATATAATATATATAAATAATTTTGAATATCTAATATATTAATATATCTAATTCATAATTCATTATTATATTATAAATTTCTTAGTATATGTATTCTTAAGATTAAATATTATAATTTAATATGAAATTTAATATTCTCTTTTAATATTATATATCTAATATCATATTTATATTATTATACTTATATATTCCATATATTATATTATTATTTAATATCATTACAATAATTTAATATTACTACTTTATTATATTGTAACTCAATATTATTAATATTATTTAAGGTTATTAATATATTATTATATTCTATATTCAAAATTATTTGTTTAAAATTTAATATTGTTAGTATTAAATTATGTTATATTAATATTATAACTGAATAACGACAAAAATTTTTGACTAGCAATGAATTTCTTCATCTTAGCGACAGAAATTCCATCGCTAGCTAGCGATTCTGTCACTAATCTTAAAGATAGAAAATTTCGTCGTTAAATTGTCAGTATATTTTGGCCTATGAATTTGGGGATGAATTTCTAATCCGTCAATAATTTTGGAATTCTATTGAAAATCCATCACAATTTCATCACTATTTAGCTACGGACAAATTCTGTCACTATTTTGACAGATTTTTGTAGTGAAAGCCATACACTACTGATGAAATTCATAGAGCTTTGAAACAAATGCATCCTTCAAAATTTCATGGGTCTGATGGTATATCACCTTTATTTTTCCAAAAATATTGGCATATTGTGGGTAATGATGTAATAATACTGTTTTAGCTATCCTTAATCATGGTCATGATCTATCTTACTTAAATCATACTTTCATTGTTCTCATCCCAAAGATTCGAAAGCCTAACTTTACCAAAGATATTCACCCCATTAGCCTTTGTAATGTCATTTATCGGACAATCACTACGACTATTGCAAATCGTTTGAAATTAATCTTACCTGGTATAATCTGTTGTTTTCAAAGTGCTTTTTTACCCAGTAGATTAATTACAGACAATGCGTTAAAAAAAAAAAAAAAGGAGGGAAAGTACCTATTGTGTCTATACCTATTTTTTTTACAGCTTATCTTCTTTTACTCCATATCTTCAATGCTTATTCTTTTAATTTTTATAGAGGCTTAATTACCAAAAAAAAATTCTGAATTTTAATATTTTTTCAAATCTATCTCGTATTTTATGTTTTAACCAAAAAATATCCAAACTTTATTTTTTTTTTCAAATCTATCTTCAAACCAATACTTGCTAATTAAAAAATAGATAAAAGATCATTTTGATCCCTAAACTTTTCTAAAAAGTTCAGTTAGACCCAAAAAGAGAAAATACCTAAAAATTATATAAAATCTTGTTTAGCTAAAAATTTAACCAAATTGAATTTAATATATTTATTCTAAGTAATTGAAATATAATTTTTTTAAATAAGTAGTTTATTATTAAATATCATTAAGTCATAATTCAACGTGAAAATTTACACCATCACGTTTTTTTAAAAAATAATGTGTGTGTGTGTATATATATATATATATATATATATTCTAAGTAATTGAAATATAATTTATTTAAATAAATAATTTATTATAAAATTTTATTTTAGAGTATCTTTAATTCATAATTTAAAATAAAAAACATAGATAATCATAAGTTTTTCAAAAAAAAATAATAATAAATAGTTATAATTTTGTATATACATATTATATAGATAAAACTTATTTATTGCAAATAATCAAATTATCTTTTTATATTGATGAGTCATTTCTTGAGACAAAAATAAATCCATTAAAATATAAAATAGTTAAATGTTAATCTATTCAAATATATAAGAAGTTAAAAAATAAATTAATTTTACACGTATACATATATAATCAGTGATAGATTTAGAAAATTTTCAAATTTGAATATATATAATATATTTTAAAATTAAAATTATTGATTAAGTATCATTAGTTCAGGACTTTTTTAGTAAGTAAACTTTTTTTAGATGGTGGGTTAGTTAATGGAAGAGGATTTTTTTTTTTAATATAGGTTCTTATTGAAAGGAACACCTTCGCGATTAATGAAATTTGAATTTAAAATTTCAAAGTCTCAAAGTGTTATCTCTACTCACTTAACTAAGGGATCATTTTTAATGTTTATTCTAAAGAAATGGTTATCCAAAAAAATAATTGACTACTATTTAACAATTACTTTTTAAGATGAAATAGATATTTAATTATTAATTGTAAAGTAAACATTTTAAATGACAGTCAATATTAAAATAGTATGAAGAAACTATATTCAATTTTTTTTCATAATTTAGGTGGTAGTTAATTAATTTTGATTTAATACATATTTAATTGTTAATTATTTAATAATAATATTCACTCGTTTACTAGTTAAACTAGCACACGAAATAAAATATTCACTAAAAAATTTAAATTTTTTACAAAAAGTTCGTCCACTACTTTTAAAGGCAGGCTGAAATAAAAAAAAATGTTGACCATGAATTGGGCTGTGAAGCACTCGTCTGTCAGTTTAACTGACAGTCTAATTTTGTCCACCAGTTAAATTGGTAGACAAAATACCTTATTCAATGTTGTTATTATGCCTACGTCTGCTAGTTTAACTGGCGGACGAACGAAGTTGATCACTCGTTCACTAAATAATTTTTGATATGCTCTACTTTTATAAATATTTTTTCATTTACCCTGTTTCTCTTTTTTTTTTTTACACTCATTTGCAAATTAACCCTCATTTTCAACCTTACCTAGAGAATCTTACGCCAATTGCCTTGCAAAAGCATTACCAACTCTTACCAGAATACCTTACCATCTAAGTTGAATATGGTTAAGAGTGAAAACAGAAGTAGAGTTTAGCTCGCACAATTAGAATAATACATCGGTCTGATGTGGCCATGGTTGAACCTTCATCTGTGCTGCAAGTTGGGTTGGGTGTGAAGAGGAAGTTTGATAAGACTGAGGATAAGGAGCAAAAACACCATGGTAAGTGTAGTAAAGAAAGGAGAGCTTGCTACTATTTTCCAATAACAAATTTCAACGGCAGAGGCTGGGCACCAGCCCTGCTGTGTACAATGAGTACCTTGAGCTGGAACTATCTTGGGCTGAGGAACCGAGCGACATACGTAATATACTGCGCAGTGAAGTTCCAAGTGTGGTGTTCTTGATGGAGATGAAATTGAAGCATTCACATATGGAGAGGTTAAATAATCGTTTCTTTGGGTTTGATGGGTATTTTTTAGTTGATTGTGAAATGGAATGTAGGAATAGACGTGGGGGTTTGTGTTTGTTATGGAAAGATCATATGGGTATATAGCTTCTTTCATACTCTCAGTACCATATTTCTATGTGAGTTGTTAGTGCTGGTATAGTTGGGGAATGGGTTTTTACCGAGATTTATGGCTGGCATGAAAATGATTCGAAATGGAAGACATGGGAGTTGATTCGCCTCCTGTATAATACCATTGTAGCTCTGTGGCTATGTGTGGGGGATTATAATGAGATATTGTGGAGTCATGAGAAGGTAAGGGGCAATGATAGGTCATTAACTATGATAAAAGCTTTCGTGATGCTATGAAGGCAGTAGGCTTAAATGATCTGAACTTTACAGGCAGTTGCTTTACATGGACTAATGGTCAAAGCGGACAGTTTAATATTCAGGAGCATTTGGATTGAGCGATGGCTTCTGAATCTTGGTCTGAATTATTTTCTTTTGTAAAGGATAAGCACCTCCCACGTATGAGCTCAGATCATAACTCGATATTGATTTCCTACTCTTCACGTTCGGTAATCAATAGGAATAGAGGGAGTGGGTAAAGAAAGAAATTGTTTAGATTCGAAAAGATGTGGACCGAGGATGCTGTATGTGAGAAAATAATTGAGCGAGGTTGGTATAAGGGGTCTGTCAGAGATAACTTTGTCAAGAAGATAGAAAATTTTGGGAGGGATTTAGTTTGGTGGGATCGAGAAGTTTCTGGAAATGTATCTAGGAGACTAACTGTGATGAGAGATCAGATTGAACAGCTACAAGGAAAAAATCAGAGTGAGGAGAATATTGCTGAAGGTAAAAGATTGGAAAAGGAGTTACAACGGTTGTTGAGGTTAGAAGAGAAAATGTGGTGTCAACGAAGTCACGTGTTGTGGTTAAAGTATGGCAATAAAAATAGGTCTTTTTTTTCCCTACTAAAGCAAATCAAAGTCGGAGGAGGAATAAGCTATAACAAATCAAAGGGGAGGATGGAGAATGGTGAAAGGAGAAGGAGTGGCGAATGTTATGAAGAATTATTTTGTGAATATTTTTAGAACGGTTGGTCCTACAAATATTCATAGTCTCAGACAGTTGATCGAAGAGTCACTGATGACATGAACTATAACTTAACAAACACTACAAAAATCGGATTAATGATAAATTTTTTTTATCGCTAACTAGGCAGATTTCGTTGCTTCGCTAACTAGGCAGATTCCGTCGCTATTCATCGCTAGACTGGTCATTGCTAAGGGCTAGTTTTGTTGCCAGCCCTAGCAATGACATAGAGATGAAATTTTTTATTGTTAAAATTTTGTTGCTATTCTATACCTAAGCTTAGCAACAACATTTTCTTTGCTAACAATATTAGCAGAATTTTAACAACGAAAAAATTTGTCACTATTCCATAGCTAAAATTAGAGATGAAATTTCCATCACTAACTTAGCGATGAAAATTCTATCATTAAGCTTGGTTATAGAAATTTATGTGGCAAGTCCATTGTTAGTTTAATAGATTTTCCTCCAGATTTATTTAATATTTTGTATATTAAAATATTTTATATTTATATTTTATACTTATAATTTTTTATAAAAAATAAATATTTTATTTATTTATTTAATTTAAAGAATTAAAGTTAATAAAATTAAAATTAATAAATTCATCATTTTAATAATTTGATTATCATACTTATAAATGATCAATTTATTAAATTTTAATGTTAATATATTATCAATTCTTTAAATCTAAATATCAATATGTTATCAATTATAAAATAAATAAATTTTAAAATTTTAAATTAAATAATTATCAACTATAATTATAGATAATAAAATGAAATTTAATAACTCTAAAATTATACAAAATTTATAGCTAAATATTTCAATTAACAAATATTAACAATTACATATTTTCAAGTGATAAAAAATTACAAATTACAAATTTTAACTAACAATATATTAAAAATTACATATTTTTAATTAAAATAACAAAAGGGAGAATGCAGTGGAGGAGGTGGTGGAAGTGGCAGTGGTGGAGGAGGCGACACGATGGGTGGTGAAGGAGGTAGTGGAAGAGGTGGTAGTCTATGTTGCACGAAAACGGGAATGAGAAATGATGAAACTGTATTTGTTAAAAATATAGAAAATGAAAAAGTGGGGAAACGTGAAAATATTAAAAATATAAGGGCAAATACATAAATATTAAAAATGAAAAAAATTTATAAATACTAATATTGTATATAAATATTTAATAATATTATTTATTTCAAATATAATTTACTATCAATAAATATTAAAATAAAAAATTAAGAAAAATAACAAATCAAGTTTTTTAGAACAAAAGAAAATAAATGTTTATAATTTCGTAATAATAATTAATCCTAAATAGTTTAGGAATTTGACATCTTTTAAATTTTATTTTGATGTTATTTTCTTATTTAGGAATTTAATGGATTTTTTAATTTTTGTTTTGATATTATTTTCTTATTTAGGAATTTAATAAGTCTTTTTTATTCTTAATTAGTTATAAATATTTTTCATTGTTTTCTTTTTTTTCGTTTAGAAAATGCGTTTTCAATTTAAAAACAAGTTTTCAATTTTATTATACTATGGAAACGTTTCTGAAATGTTTTTGATAAATTTCTTTGAAGTTTTGGAGACGAAACGTTTTCAAAATGGGGAAAACATCAACTCGGTAAAGTTTTCGTGCAACCTAGGCAGTGGTAGGTGGTGGAGGAGGCGGCGATGGACGAAGCGGTGAAGGAGGCGGTGGAAGAAGTGGATGTGAGAATAAGGAAGGATGAGAAGAAGGAAAAAAAAAATCACAAATGGAGAAAATAATGTGAGAAATGATTAAAGAATAAATAAATAGGAGTTAAAAAATTTTAGCAAAAAAATTTTTGTCGCTAAAATTTAAATTCGTCACTAAATAACCGAAAAAATTCAACATTTTAATTTAGGGGTCAAAAATTTATTTTGGAGCAAAAAAAATAGCGACGGAATTTTCGTTGCTAATTTCCACCTAAATAATTTTTAAAATTTTATTTTGGAGCCAAGGTTAGTGATAAAAAATTTCGTAGCTAATTCGTCACTATTTAGCAATGGAACTAAATCCATCACTAATTTTGTCACCTAAACAACTTTTAAATTTTTATTTTGGAGCAAAAAAATTAGTAATGAAAAATTTTATCGGTAATCCGTCGCTAATTTCCACCCAAACAACTTTTAAAATTTATTTTGAAGCAAAAATTAGTAATAAAAAATTTCATCACTAATCAATTGGTAAATAAGTTAGCTAGCGACGAAAGATTTTGTCGCTAATTTCGTTGTTAGGCCTAGTGACCAAATTTGTTGCCTCTAAATTTCTCTTGGATTTTATTAACATCTTAGTATATAAATAAATAAATATATAAATAAAATTAATATTAAATTAATAAAATTAATATATATCAAGAATATATATATATATATTATTAAATTAATATTATATTTTAAAATTATATATTTAATATTATATTTATATTATACTTATTTTTTATATATTATATTATTATTTAATATCATTAATATAATTTAATATTATTTCTTTATTATATTACAACTTAATATTATTTAATATTATTAATATATTATATTATATATACAAAATTATTTTTATATAATTTATATTATTAATACAAAATTATATTAATATTTATATTATAATTAAATACTGAATGAAAATTTTGTCGCTAAGCCTCTCTTTTATTTTATTAATATCTTAATATATATAATTAATTAATTAATTATTAAATTTAATACTCTCTTTTAAAATTATATATTTAATTATATATTTATATTTTAATTATATATTTCATATATTATATTATTGTTTAATATTATTACTTTATTATATTATAACTTAATATTATTTAATATTATTAATATATTATATAATATTATATAGTCAAAATTATTTATATGTAATTTAATATTATTAATATATAATTATATTAATATTTATATTATAATTAAATAGCGACAAAATATTTCATTGCGAAGCCTCTCTTTTATTTTATTAATATATATAAATGATTTTGAATATCTTATATATTAATAATTTTATTATATTAAGATTTTATATTAAGATTAAATATTATAATTCAATATTATATTATTAGTATCTTAGTATATGTATTCTTATGATTAATTATTATAATTTAATATTTTCTTTTAATATTATATATTTAATATTATATTTATATTATTATACTTATATATTTCATATATTATATTATTATTTGATCATTAATATAATTTATTATTACTACTTTATTATATTGTAACTTTATATTATTAATATTATTTAATGTTATTAACATATTATTACATTCTATATTCAAAATTATTTGTATATAATTTAATATTATTAATATAAAATTATGTTATATTGATATTATAACAGAGTAACGACGGAAAACATATCATTAATAAGAATAACATATCATTAATAAGCGACGAATTTCTTAGTCTTGGTGATAGAATTTCCATCGCTAGCTAGTAATGGAATTTCGTCGCTAATCTTAGCGATAGAAAATTAGTAAAAATTGGCTCCAACTTGGTGCTAGTTTGGGCTATGAATTTAGGGATGAATTTCTAATCCATCACTAATTTTGGAATTCCATTGAAAATCCATCACAATTCCATCACTATTTAGCTATGGAAAAATTTTATCACTTTTTCGACAAATTTTTGTAGTGAAAGCCATGCACTGCTCATGAAATTCATAGAGTTTTGAAGCAAATGCATCCTTCAAAATTTCCTGGGCCTGATGGTATATCACCTTTATTTTTTAAAAAATATTGGCATATTGTTGGTAATGATGTAATAATACTGTTTTAGCTATCCTTAATCATGGTCATGATCTATCTTACTTAAATCATACTTTCATTGTTCTCATCCCAAAGATTCGAAATCCTAAATTTGCCAAAGATTTTCGCCCCATTAGCCTTTGTAATGTCATTTGTTGGGTAATCATTATGACTATTGCAAATCATTTGAAATTAATCTTACCTAGTATAATCTCTCGTTTTCAAAGTGCTTTTTTGCTGGGTAGATTAATTACAAACAATGCGATGGCTGCCTTTCAGATTTTTCACTCCATGAGAAAACAGATTTCAGGTGGGAGGGGAAGCATAACTTTAAAATTAGATATGAGTAAAGATTATGATATGGTAAAATAAGATTTTTTGCTAGCTATCATGTCTAAAATGGATTTTGCAAAATTGCTAGGTAGACTTAGTGATGTGATGTGTTACCTCTGTCTCATATATTTTGCTTATTAATGTTGTCCCTCAATAGAGTTTTTGCCTGAACGAGGACTCTGTCAGGGAGACCCATTCTCTCCATATCTCTTTTTGATTTGTGTAAAGGGTTTGTCATCAATGATTTCTATAGCTGAAAGTGAGGAAAAGGTTCATGGTTATAGCAAGACCAGAAATGCTCCATCTATCTCTCACTTGTTTTTTGCAGATGACAATCTTCTCTTCACTTGAGCAACGATCCAAGAATGTGATTGTATTTCAAAAATTCTACATGCCTATGAGGAAGATTCAAGTCAAAAAATTAACCTTGACAAATAATAGCTTGCAATGAGTCAAAATTTGCCAAAAGTGTGTATTTTGGGGCTGTCTAAGGGTCAGGAGGATTGAAAGACATGATAAGTACTGAAGTCTCCTAACACTAATAAGTATATCCAAAAAGGAGATTTTCAAGGTTATTCATGATCGCATCATTGGGAGAATGAAGGGTTGGACGACAATGAGTTTGTCAAAAGCTGGAAAGGAAGTACTTCTTAAAACGGTGGTTCAAGCAATACCAACTTATACAATAAGTTTTTTTTTTTATTTCTTATTTCTATGTGTAAAGACATTGAAAAGGAAATCGCAAAATTTTGGTAGGGTCAAATGAATGGGGAGAGGCAATTTCATTGGGTGAGTTGGGAGCGCATGTCTACTTCTAAGGCAATAAGTGGTTTGGGTTTTAAAGATTGATATTATTTTAACCTTGCTATGTTTCTAAGATAAGGGTGGCGCTTCAAGAATGAGCCAAATTCGCTAGCAGCCAAAGTGTTAAAGGCCAAATATCATCTGAGAGTGATCTTTGATAGAGCAACAATGGGTTATCAACCGAGCTACTTATGGAGAAGTCTTATGGCTTCCAAACGATAATTAAATCTATGAAAGCTTAACAAATTGGAAATGGTAGACAAGGTCGAATTTGGCAGGATAAATGGATTTTGGATTCCTATTTTGTATCTCCTCTTTATAACTTGAATAGCTTGAATGAGGAGGAAAAGGTGCACGAGCTGATAGATGAGAATAGTAAGGATTGGGATGTTTATTTGATCAAGCGTACCTTTATGCATGAAGATGATTATGTCAATGGGGAGAATGCTTGGAGAACATATGAACCTAAGGCATTGGTCTCACTCCTCTACTTTGAATGATATGTTTTGAATGATAATAAAATAATGACAAAACCTTGAGAAGTTCTAATGTTTGTACTTTAGTATTTTTGTATCCTATGAATAGACCCAGCGAATGGTAAATGGGGAGAATGAATGTAATGAGCATTGAACAACTTTTAATGGGCATTGAATAATTTTCAATGGGCATTGAATAATTCACAACGGGCATTGAATATGTCTTGAAGATGCCTAAAACATTCTAGATCATTCAATAGGCATTGAGAAATTCATAATGGGCATTGAACAAGTGTTGCAGATGTCCAAAACATTATGGACCATCCAATAGGCATTGAAAAACTCGCACTAGACATTGAACAAATTCCAACAGTCATTGAGAAATTTGCACTGGGTGTTGAACAAGTGCTATAGATGTCAAAAGTGTTATGGACCATTCAATGACCACGACAAAAATACAATGGACGTTGAACAATAATTCCAATGGGGTCGACCAAAAACCAATGACTAGTGGAATAGATGATTAAAGCCATAATGACCGTGAAAGGATGAACAATGGGCATTAGAACTATCCATTACAAGATCAACAGGTCTTACTCAGAATCAATGAGCGTTATCACTTTTAACGACTAATTCTGCAGAAAAGTTGTTAGATTGAATATCAATTATTCCAACAACTAGTTTGGTATTTGGCTATATAAGACTCATTTTCAAAGAGCAGAAAAAGGTTAGAAACTTTAGAGAACAATTGTAAATAACTAGAAAACATCTAGCAAATTTTTTCTGCAAACCTTTTGGTGTTGCTTTGATTTAGGTAGTGTGAGGATTACTTTGTAACTCTTTGAGAGTACATTTTCTTGACCAATAAAAGTATATTTGCTACCTAATTGAGAGGCATTAACCCTACTTAGATCTAAACTTGCTAGTGGTTAAAAAGTTGGTATTATACCTTAGAAAAATACCAAAGGTTAGGTTGACTCTCTTGTTCCTTGTTAAAAGAGAGTAGTTGTAAAGTTTGTCTTTGAGCCTGGAAAAAGGAAAGGTTATCTTTGAGCCTGACAAGGGAAAGGTTGTCCTTGATCCTGACAAAGGAAAGATTATTAAAAAGGCCTAAATGAAAACTTGAGGAGTGAAATATGCATATTGTCAAACCACTATAAAACTCTATGTTGATTTGTATTTATTTTTTCTATTAAGTTTGTTTTTGTTTACAAGCCCATTCACCCCCTCTTGAGTTGCCTTATCCCTATCCAAACTAACAAAGATGCATATTGTATTATTGGTATGCCTTTAAGCACTTTATTTTCATATTATAAATGTGTTTAGGGGTTCACAAAATTATTCATGGTGAAATCGACATACCATGTGGCTTACAACTTGATTCTCATACCACGAGATAGTCGACCTTCATGTAGCTTTCTTAACTCGATATGGAAGAAAGTATGGCACTTGCAAATACCCCCAAAGGTTAGACATTTTATTTAGAGAGCTATCATTGATACACTACGTATAATAGTTAACCTTGCTAAGCATGAGGGATGTGTGGATGAGATTTGTTTTATGTGTGATGAGGCTCTTGAATAGGTATCTCATATTTTATGTCAGTGTTCTTTTACCAAATAGTTGTGAGCATTCTCTCTTGCAGTTGCATATTATAGGACTAATTGTTTCAAGCTTCTTCTCGATCAGATTATGGATAGAACTCCACCGAATTATGCTAACCTCTTTTGTATGATGGCATGGTCCTATTGGAATGCATAATAAAGCATGTTTTAAGCATCACACCACCAGCTTTCAAGAGGTAATTGATCAATCTCTAAGCCTTCTTTTTTATTATCAAATGTAGTAGTCGAGATGTAATGCATGTAGAAAATGATATAGCAAATTGCTAGAATTGCCTTAGTAGTGGAATGGGTAAGTTGAACTTTGATGCAACAATTTATAAGGATGGAACATACGACCTGGGGTTTGTGGTATGGGATTCAACTGGTGTTGTTTTGATAATAGGTGCTAAAATATGTTGTTTCCATAGGAATAGTTCACTGGCTGAAGGAATGACTCTTAGATGGGCTTTTAATTCATGTTTGGCATGTGGCATTAAGGATATTAGTGTTGAGAGTGATAACAAGTGCTTGGTGGAGGCTCCTAAAGGTGGAAATGGCTATGATATCAGTTTGGATTTGGTGTTGGAGGACTGTAGATTATTGGGTCAACAGGTTGGTGTGCATGAGTTTATAGTTGTTAGAAGAACAACAAACATAGTGGCCCATGCGTTGGCTCACTTTGTGAAGGAACAAGATTATGAACTTGTATGGATTAAGGAAACACTTCGAAACATAGAATTACTTGTCAATAGGGATGTACAACTTAGGCGTTAAGTTTGATTAATGAAACTTTTCCTTTTTTTCTCTAAAAAAAAAAAATCTTTGTAATATACTTAATCCCCTAATTAATTAAAATACACCTAATTTCAACATTTTTTTTAACCTTATGCTCAATCACTCAAATTGTAGTGCAATACACCAAATCCTTGATCATTTTTTTTTTCTTATGAACTAAAATACACCTAATCCTAACCCTTTTTTTTAATCGTTCTAATAGATCACTAAAATTGCATTGAATGTCTATTTGGAAGATCATTAAAATTGCATTGCATGTCTATTAGGAAGATCACTAAAAAATTGCACTGTATTACAAGTGTAGCTACTATAACTCCTGTTTATATATTGAATTGAATCCCACTTTTGTTTATATCTTGAATATATAGTATATAGACACTTAAAGCAAATATCGATTTTACTATATTGCATTGACATGACAATCAAAACACCACAATTATATACGTTTTTTATTTTGGCTATAAGAACTTTGAAACAAAAAATTCAAAAAAAATTAATAATGAAACTTTTTCCTCACAACCTCGCAATTGTGATGTACTTGATTGCCATGTGAATGCATCATCATACAAGTGGTGTTTGTTTTAAATATGATTTTTGAATACACCAGTTTTCCTTGTTGTTGAGCTAGTGTGAGCCCTTAGACTACTAGCTCAATAGTATGAATTCAGTGAGAAAGAGAACATACTTTGAGAATATAGATTGTAAAGTTAATTTTTATTAATATGCTCTTATTCTTCATTTTATCAATTCTATTCATAAGTTTTGGTTGGTAACGAATCAGTTTCTAAAGGAATTAAAAGCTTATTGGAAGTATGGATCAATAGATTTTTTTTTCTGAGAGCTAGGTGGTGAGAGTGGGATTAGGTTTAAAATTATCTTTGGATTTCTTTTAGTTCCCCACCTTCAAACTCCATGTCTGTAATTAGTTTGTATTGTGATACGATTCGAGGCTAACACCTATAGATCGAATAGGCAAGTGCACTTATTGAGTATAGTATAATGTGGAGTATCGAGTGTCAATCCCTCAAGAATTAAAAATACTAGTATTAGCTTTTTTCCTATTATTTAACTGGTAAATTTAAATGAATTAATTAACTAATTAAAAACTAAAATAAAATAATTCAACAAAAAATAATGAAAATATGAACTGGGAAAAAGGTGACCAATATGACAAATGACACTCAAGTATTGAATCCCCCTAAGACTTGTTAAGAAATTAATTTTCTAACAATACAATCTAATTCAATATTTATGGAACCCTGGAAATCTCTTTAGTATGTTAAAGTCTTGAGAAAGATCATTAACATCTAATTATAGTTTGATTAATTGTAATTTCTTCCTAATTAAAACCTCTATAGTCGCATTATAGTTTTTTTGAATTTCACTATTAGGTTTTGCCCTAATCTAGAAGATTTATGTTATCCTATCTCTAGGGTTACACACAACTCTTTTCAATTGTGCTAAATCTACTTGGTTTCTCAATCTAAGTTTAAAGAATTGTAAACAAGAATCAATATTCCAAATATATCAATTTAAGAAAATAAAGAGCGAACACAATTGAATTCCATAAAATAATAAAAAGATTGTATTATCTAAAAAATCACAATTCAAAACTCATCTTAGGGTTCATCATACCCAAGTGCCTAACTAATTTAGTTCATAATAAAATTACTAGCCAATATCAAAATAAAAAGAAAATAAATTAGAAAAGTTGTCATGATAAAACCCTTATATTCTCTTATTTTCTTCAAGCTTGATGAATGACCAATAATTCTCCTCTTGTGGACAGCTTATTCTCTAGAAAAAAGAAAAAACTAAAACAAAGCAACATTCTCTCCTTTAGAAAAATAAAATAAACAAAAATGCTGCTTTTTTAGAATTCTCCTTCTCCTATTTATACTTTTCTTACTCTCTATCAAAATAGGAAAAATATTCTCCTTTACCAATTCGGAAAACAAAACAAATAATAAACTCTCCTATTTTGAATAGGACCCGGTCCTTCTAATTCTCCAAATATTCTGCATGGTTCTTTCTAATCTGAATTAGGATTGGACTCAAATTCTGTCTGAAAAATATCAAAACTATTCCTTGAATTGTCAAATTTCTGTTTGCTCCTTGAATTTCTAAAATTGTACAATTTCACCCAGAAAACTCTCATAATTCATTAATCAGCTCCAATTTCCAGGATTTCCTATAAAATCACAAAATACAAACCAAAAGTGAGACATCATCTGAAAATTTTTTCCAAATTAAACTCAATTAATAATAAAACTAACGTTAAAAATACTAAAAATAAAGAACTATTAAATTTCTCTACACTTAGCATTTTGTTTGTCCCTAAGCAAAAATACTAAAGTAACTGAAAAAGAAATGATCAAAAGACTCAAAAAAAAAAACAAGAAAAATTCATCAATTCTCAAACTTACAAAAATTGTGTTCTAGCATGCTTATTTAATCATAATTATCCCTAAATCAAATGCATCAAAAATTATCCATCCAAAACCCAAAAAAAAAAAAAAAATTCATTTATTAAGTTTCGCATAATATACCCCTCATTCCAAGTATTTAAAGGTTAGTGTATGCTCTCATTGTCCAACAAATAGCCTAAAAGTCTACCATAAGTTTGAAAATAAATTACATCTCCACCACTTAAATTCAAATACAAGCATAAATCAAAATGTCTTTCTTTTAGTTGTAATGAGGCCTTGGTAGAGGGTGGGTATTTTTAGGCTAGTGGACTCTAAAATAATTGATTATACTTACTAAATACTCTTTCAAATCAAACTCACATGATCTCTCAAGAACAAATCTCATACCCAAAACATAATCTCACTCTCATGGACCTTAAAAACAATAGAAATTCTAAGCCCTTACTTGATATTTTTTTGCAAAATAGAATTGAACTGCCTTGATTAAAGAAATACATCATCTTCTTCCTCTTTTATTTCTTTGCACTTTTTTCTTTTTTTCTTTTATATTATTTTTTTGACTTTTTTTTTTTTTGTATTTTGAGAGGAAGAAATAAGAGTCATTATAAAATTACACAAGATAACAATTCAAAATCAAACAATTAATCAAATAATATTCTCTCATTCCCAACCCAAAGAATAAAACACTCAACCCCACACGTAAGACTCTTCACTAATTTCATGAAACAATCCCTTGCGATTGTAGAAACCAAACCCTATCTCAAAGCAAACATGATCAATTTAATATTTTGAGAGACTAGACTTCATTTGTTACCGAAATATGGGAGTATAATACAGAAAATAGGGTTCTTATAGGCTCAGTGGAGCTTACTAAATGGATGAAAGGGTGGATGAAGAAAGAAAAAAGAACAAGTGACTAATCTTAAATTGCCTTAATCATTTTTATGCTGGTATTCGATAATGTGGTCTCAAAACGATAACAAATCAAGTTCTAAAGACTCTAGCACTATTTGAGGACTCACTCAACAAGAAATTCACAATATTAAGTGTTGGACTAGGATACTTAATCCTATGTTTAAAATCTCTTTTGATCTTGACAAAGTAGATTGATCATCACTAATGTTTCAAATAAGTGTTGTTTTTGCAGAATTGAATCATTTCCTCAAGAAGAAATAAAGAAGTTGA
>CATIWR010401794.1:0-30504 GCA_949677035.1 Omphalea diandra
CCCCCCCCCCCCCCCCCCCCCCCCCCCCCCCCCCCCCCCCCCCCCCCCCCCCCCCCCCCCACTTTGAATAGTACATACACCACTAACTACCCTAAAGAAGGACACTTATTCTTTATGTGATTGGCATAGACTTCCTATAAGAATGAAAAACAGAATAGGTGAATAGCTGAATGGATAAAGAACTGAACAGGTGAACAGAATGGGTAAGATCAAACAATATACTTAGAAATACGCATATCCAAACACCCAAACAATAATCACATTTGAACGAGCACATCGTTCAACTTTCTCATAAAAGGACAAATAGAGGTAACATTCGAATTAGGTGGTTACACAGTGCACCCCTCTCTTAGTTTTGTGAGAAAGTAAATACAAAGCTAACAAATACTATTTTTAGGCATGTATGCAAAAGATAAAAAAATGATCAAGGTATAAATAGTTATCATCTTTACACGATTGAGGTACATTACTTTTTAGAGTTTTTCTTTACTGTTAAAGCTCTCATACTCTCAACTTCTTAAGCTCTCATTTTTACCTAAACTCTCACTAACTTAAGTATTAGAGTGATTGTGGAAGACATAATCCCCTTTAGCTCACTTTTGCTTATCTTTGCTCAGTCATTAGCCCATTTGAAGATCAAAGGCTCCATCACTTTCCATTCTTTTGCTTTGATCTCTCTAAGTAAGGCACTATCTTAGTTCATCATATACTAGATGTTAGTATTCTATTTGTGAAAAGACAAATTAATAAGGTCATCATTGTTTAGCTAAGTGAGTTGGTTTTCATGCTAGTTTTTCAGTTTGGTAAGAAAATCCCTCCTTTGTTAGAGATTCCTTACATAATAATGTTCTCTTTTTATGAGTTTATAAAGCTTCCTTTTTCTAAAAAAAAAAATTAAGATTTTATGATAAAATCTCTAGGAGTTGACTCTGCAGTTCAAATCTCATCAATGTAATCTTCCTTCCTAATATGAAAAAAGATTTTGTGATAAAATCTTATGAAAAAACTATTTTTGTTATTATATACCTTGTACAATGATTTTTTATGATAAAAAATTTTTGACATAAAAAATATTTATCGCAAGTTCATTTACTCTTTATAGTAATACTGATAATTTTTAATTTTATAACTAAAAGATCATATATTATGATAAAATTAATTTGATCACACAAAATTTATCATTATATATAAAAATTATTGTTTTTGGTGTTTATCAAGTAGCATCCCTAGGTAGGATCAAGTGTTTCATGCTCAATGACTTTTGAAGTGATGCTTCCTTTGGTTTGAGTACATGTTTGTGAATTGTAAAGTGACACTTTGGTTGTAGATACTTTTTTTCCTAGAACGATTTTGCATTTATTAGGCATGATTTTTCCATATTGTCCTCTTACTTTTGATACTTTTCATCTTAAGGTGCCCATTTTGCCTTTTTCTATATGTTTTTTTAATTTCTTTCTACCACTCTAGCTACTCATTGCACCTCGTTTTTCTTCTTCAAAAAAGGGTGAGTTTTGTTTTTCTTAATTACTTTTACAAAACCGACTTTAGCTTCTTTTTCTTCTTCTTCTTCTTCTTCATCCTACTTAGGATAGAACTAGTATTTGTGTCAGAGATATCTTTACAAATGAGGACCATATACACTTAAATTCAAGTAGGATATAATATGATAAAATTTATTTATTTTTATAAATAATACAAAATGAAAAATAATCATATAAAAAAATACTTGAGCTATTGCTATTTTGAAAATTAAATTATAATTTTCTTGAATTTTATCAATTTCATATATAAATTTTTATTAGAGCACAAACACATAACACACATTATCTTCATATTTTTTGTCACAACAATCCATTTGACACTACTGGAACGCTCTATTTATGGTGCAAAAAAATATTTTTCAAAAAATATTTTTCACATTTTTCTCTATTTGATTCATCTAGAAAAATTGATCAATAAAAAATATTTTCCTAATCAAAAGGAAAACTGTCATTTTTGAAGAAAATGATTTTCTATTTTGAAAATGGAAAGTTATTTTCTAGACTTTGATAAACGGATCCAAATAAAAATAAATAATATAAATATATATTTTATGATCGCTAGAGATAGGTGGAACTCATACAAATTGTTAGTTTTAATATATTTTTGTATTAAATAATAAATAATACAAATATAAAATATTTATGGTCCTAATTTTGTCATAATCTTATAAATCAAAACAAAAATATATATTTTTTTATAATCTCTTCCAAATGCCAAAAATATATTGTTTAGAAAATATTGTTGTTGAAAAGCTTTTTTTCCAGGCAAATTATTTTCCATCAAACAAACAAAGTCTAATAACATATTCATTTGTAGTAGTAATATTTATTATAAAAAAATACGTTCATACTACTACTTTTGTACATAGATTCATAAAATTCTATATGTGTTGAGATATTTTTTTTGTCAAATAAATCCATTTTTAGCTCTCAAACAAAAGACATCAAGTCTATAGGTGCCAAATGGATTAGAATGAATGGGTCTAAGTTAGGTCAATTTTGAGTCAAATCATTTTGAATAGGATCCATTTTGATCAAATCAAGTTATAGGTCAAGTTAAGTGAATCATTAGATTATCATGCAAATAAAAAGTGGTCATGTTTGGTGTTTTAGGTCAAGTTATTCATAATTTTAAAGTTTAAATAAATAAAATATTATTTTAACTTATAGATTTTTAAATTTTATTTATAATTTAAATCGTATAAACTCGAATTTTTTCACATCGGTTCAATTTGAGCAAGCTAATAGATTGAATCGAGTTTTTTTTAGTAAGAGACACACCTTTTATCCAAAAGATACAACTTTTGGTAAAGAGATACATCTTTACATTTAAAAGATACAACTTATGGTAAAAGAAATATATCTAAATTGTATCATCATTTTATATTTAAACATTGCATAAAAATACATTTTTCAGTTTGTATATTACCTTAGTGTAATCACTATAAGATTTTGTCGAAATCTTATATAGCATCAAAGCTTTGAAATTACTATTTCTGCTTACAAAGCGGTGAAATACATACTCAAATATCTTCCATTCTATTATTGCACATAACACTTGTTAAGCACTAATAAGGCAATGTATTTTCATGAACCTTAATAATTGAAACTTCAACTCCTAATCAAAAGTGGCACCACTTTTAAATTCAAATACAATACCTGTTAAGCACTGATTGTGCTCTTCTTATTTTCGTGATCTTTAATATGAAAAACTTCAACTTTTAATCAAAGTGGCTCCACTTTTAAATTCATATAGGTGAAGTTCTTTTAATACATTTGACATATTTAAAATGTTTGTCTTCAATGACTAAACTTCACTAAGAGTTTAGCTCAACCATCATTTCCATAATAATTAGCATAAAGTGTATTTAAAGTTAAATGTTGAAACATTCTACTTTTCATGGACTCATCCTTACCTATTAAAAATCCAAAACTACTTATTTAATAATGTTAGGTGGGGTTATCATCCATGATAAAGTTTAATTATGAAGTTCTAATCCTATCAAACTTGAAGTCACATTTTATCAAATCTCTTGCAAGTGGTTTGATGAATCTAGCTTTTCACTTAGTTGCATAAAAGTGAGAGAGATAATTCTACTCTTGATTAGCTTTCTCGCATGATCATGTATTAGACTCAAGTATCTAGACTTCTTATTATATACTTAAGTATATGATCTTTTTAGAGTTTCTTGACTAACACAATGAATTTAAATTAAATTCATATCATTTGATGTGAAGGTAATCTCTAATAGAAAATCCTTAAACAACTAAAAAATTTTTTTATTTCTATTAATGCAACATATTCAAACTCTATCATTGAGTGTATTGCTAAGGTTTGTTTGTTGGATTTCTATGAAATTTTCACTCTTCTTGAGATAGACACCTAATATGTCATAGATTTGTTATCACCACATGTGATATCCAGCATAATATCCAACTAATGTTAGTGTATCATTCTAGTATCATAAGAGACTTTGCATATTGTAAGCTAAGGTCTCTAGTTTTTTTAAGATTTCTAAGAAACTTTTAATGGCTTTGTAATGTTTAATATGAGGGTTGCTAGTAAATCTACTTAATTTACTAACTACAAATGCAATGTTTGGTCTAGTGCATTGTATTGTGTATATAATACTACCAATAGCACTTGCTTCCTCAAGTTGAGCCATTGTTCTTCCATTATTCTTAAACAACTTGATATTTTGATGAAATGGGGCTGTTAACCTCTTTTAATTTTAAGTGACTAAATTGCTTAAGCTCTTTCTTAATGTAATGAGATTTACTCAATACATATCCTCTATTATTTCTTTTTACCTTAATACCTAGTAAAGTATCAACTTATCAAAGATCCTTCATTTGGAATGTGGAATATAAAAACTCTTTATTGCATTATGGATTTCATGTGATCATGGATAATAAGCATATTATTAATATATAAACACAATAAAATCACATTATCATTACACTTCATGAAAACATTTATAAAAGACATTATGTGTAAAACCATTAGAAAAAATTACAACATTAAATTTCTCATGTCATTGTTTTGACTTTTATTTTAATCCATATAATGATGTTATAAACTTTTAAATGTTATGTTCATTCCCAGGTAGGATAAACCTTTTAGTTGTTCCATATAGACCTTATCATTGAGATTTCTATTTTAGAATGTTGTTTTAACATCCAGTTGATGAACATGTAAGTTCTAAATTGATGCTATGCAAATATAATTCGAATAAAAGTGATTCTAGTTACAAATGCATATATAGAAAAATAGTTAATTCTTTCCTTTGTCAAAAATCTTTAGCAACTAACATAACTTCAAATGTAAAATACCATTTGTATGATACCTTCTACAGAAGACCCACTAACAACTTATAGGTTTAGAAGATGGAGGTAAATCAATAATTTCTTAAGTGTGATTTGACATCATAGAATCCTTTTCATCTTAAATAGTATCTTTCTAAAAAGTTATGTCTCTAGAAGCTATAGGTTCTTTAAACATCCTTGCATCATCTTCCATTTGAATAACTATAAAGATCATTCTTCCAACTTCATCTATATTACCTTTTATAAGGTAAAAGAAATACACTGAGAGTCGATCTTATCTAGTCCCAAGATTTAACTTTTTGGATTTTAGTGCTCTTTCTTTGTACACTTGATTGCTCACCAATTGATTGTGTATTAGATTGTTCACCTAATATCTCATTACTAAATGTATTTTGAACCCTATTTGTAATAGTTAATAAGTTCAAAGAACTTCACATCTATAAGTTCCATAATGACATTTGACTCTAAGTTTAAGAGCCAATATGTTTTGTTATTTATTACATAGCATACAAAAGCACATTTGATCCCTTTAGGCCCTAACTTATTTTTCGATCATTATTCTTATAATATGAAATGCACTCTCACACTTTATGATACCATATATTGGGTTTCCTTTCTCTTTTATAACTCATATGAAGATATTTGATTTTTCTTTAAAGGAATCCTATTAAATATATGACATGTAGCTAATAATGCCTCACCCCATAAATTAGAACTTAATTACAAATTTAACTCCATAACATTAACCATTTCAAGATAGGTCTTATTTTTCCATTCTATTAAACCATTTTATTTTGAAGTTCTATGAAAAAAATATTCATGAATGATTCCATTTTCTTCAGAAAAGCATTCAAATAACTAGAAAATTATTCACCACCTTTATCATTTCTTAGTCTTTTAATTTTGTTTCCTATTTATTTATATTTCTTAAATGTACATGCTTCATCATTGTGTTTTAACAAGTAAGCATCAATGAACCTAAAACTATTATCAATTAATGCAATGGAATATTTACACCTTCTTTAGTTAGCACTCCATTTAATTCACAACTATTTTAATATATTATTCTTAATATTTTTAGTTTTTCTCTCAACAATTTTGAAAATTTTTTAATTATTTTTTATTACTGCATAATTCATATCTTTTGAATTCATTTACGTTGCATGAAATTAAACCATATTTTATCATCCTTTTCATGATACTAATGCCTATACATGCAAGTCTATTATGCCATAATGAAATAAAATCCAAAAATAAATAAAATATACATCATTATTAACAACATTCAAATTATCATTGGTTATAACTAATAATTTTATCATTCTCTCAATATAATAACCTTTACAAATAAATACACCATTATTGGATAAGAGTAACTTTCTTGACTCATATGTAGATTTAATCCTTATTTTGCCCAAAAGATCCCACTCACTATGTTTTTATTCATATTAGGAATATGAAGAATATTTGCTAAAGTAACCTTCTTTTTGAAAATGAAGGTAAGCTCCACATTACCCTTTCCAAGCACCTTGGATCAACTGTCTTTGCCCATTTCGTTCTCTTACCCATCATTGAGATCCCTATAAGTCTTAAATAGAGAATTGTCATAACAAACATGAAATAAGACACGTGTGTCATAACAACAACCTAAAACCTTGCCTCATATGGCATTGACTTCACTCATTGTAGCCATAATTTTATCATTTCCTTTAATAGAATTAACATCTAGTTTTATAGTCTTTCTAAACCTAAAATCCTTATCATATAGGCTAAGTCCTCAATAAACATAACAAGCCCTACTTTAATGTTTTTTGAACTTTACTTGATCCTTTTTAGGACTTAAAAATTTTTTTCCTATTTTATTTGCCTTTATTGGTTTTTTTAGGCTTACTATTAAGGCCTAAAATCTATGCTTAGCGAGTAATAGTGATTAGGGAGGCTTAAGGTCACCAAACCCTTAAGCAAGCATAAATGTCAATATGATAACTATTGAAATTTAAGCATTTCCTAATTTAACCTGTAACAGATCATATATGCACATTCATAATCTCATTTATCATCCATTCTCACATTATCATCACTTCATAATATAAGACCGAAAGTTAATCTGTACTTTTTATCAAGGTTGGAGAGTAACCTTCACATTACAACTTTTGAAATATTCTTTTATTTAACACTTATTCTTTTCATTTATAATTTAAATTTCAATAAATATTAATATCATAAATCCTTAATGAAAAGTCATGAATTAACTAAAGAAACTTATAAATCCAACATTATCATTAATATACATTTATATCCATTAATCACGATCCACAAAGTCAATATACATATTCATGATTCCTTCTCAGTGTGAAATTTAAAAGGAAAATATGAACAACCATTCTTAATCAATAATACAACCTTTAAATACATACACATGTACAAATCCTAATACAATTCAAGATAGTCTCCATAAGAAAACCTAAGTCACTTTTATCAAATCTCAAACTAAAAATGTTAACTAATTAGGGTGAACCTTTCATTCTCAATAAATAAATAGATCATTATATGACAAAAAAATTTTATAATGTAATAAAAACATGCCATAGTAAAGGTAGAATAAGTCTATAGAAGTATCCCCTCTCACTTAAGTAATAAAAGCCTATATCTCCTTATCATCCAATACCTTGTTAGGAGTATGTAGCTCTTATTTCTAATCTTAACACATATAATCCTTATCAAGAGCATTTATCTTTATCTTAATATACATAAAACATAATCCTTATCAGGAGTACATAACTCTTATCTCAACATACACTTCAAAAGCCTAAAACTCCCCATACTCATAGGTATAACATCATAATCATATAATCATAAATCATCACCTAATCCTCATCTTACCTAGTTATAATCTCAATAGAGGATTCAACTTCTTTACTAGTTTGCTAACACATCACAATTTAAATATTCATATTTATTCCAAACTGATGTCAAAATTTATGCAAATTTCAATAATATATTTATACAGTTATATATAACATTCAACATGTTTATGATGCATGTAGAGATTCAAAAAAAAGTAAATTTTAAATTAGAGAATTATATGACAAACTATCTACTTATCACTTGCTTTCTGTAATCTCTTTTTTTTTTTTTTTTTTTTTTTCCTTAATGGCCAACTTTTTAGTGGTTTTATGGGTCTTCTTATCATGTGGATTTTATAAGCATATAACATAATTGATCTATTAAAACATACCATTGAATAAATACTAAGTAAATCATTTTAACCTTTTATTACTATTGACACAATATTCCAATTAAACTTTAAAAGCAACATTAAGACTTAATCTAGGAATATAGTAGACCAACTCTTAGATTGCCTTATTGATTGAACTTCTAAAATTTCTAGGATTAGTATGATAGTGGGTCATTAACTATAAAATATTTCCTTAAATTCTAACATTACATGTTAAAGGTTTTACCAAAAATTTGACAAAATCTTCCATATAAATTATACTAAATCTCCTATAATAGAAAACCCACAAAATATATCTCACAACCCATAAGGACAAAATATATCACACAGCTCTCAAGGCATCAATCAATATCAATAATATTCATATGCTTATTCAGGGCCTACAATTTACAACAATAATTCTATCCTGATAATATAGCAAAAAAATCATAATTATAATTATATTGATTTACATAAATATACCATTACTCTTAAAGAAGTAATGTGAATATATTCTATAAAATAAAAGTATCTATCTAAATCTTTTTAATCAATTAAAGACCTTAAATACAATTCTATAGTTCAAACTAAAATTCAAGGCATATATAAAATTCTATTTGATTTATTGCATCAAAGAACATAAATAGGCAACAAACCTAGGCTTACAGAACAAAAAACACATAATTAAATAAGCTTAAAATGTTACATATATAAATATTGAATTAAAGATTATGCAAATAAGTTATTAAAATCTAGTCAAATGACAAGACAAATAATTTGTCCAAGGTAGTTGTCGAAGTCTTATCGGAGCCACTGTTGGCATTGCTACATATGGTGGTTAGAGTTGGTGGTTGGATAAATGAGTTAGACCCACATATACATCTCATCACTAGGAACACCTTCATACTAGCCATATTGCTCCACTCCCTTGATTTTAGGCCGAATTAGGGTCAAAACTTGAAATACTGCTAAAAATCAATCAGCTTTGTTTACCATCAAGTGTGGTGTCAAAATGAAGCCTAGACAAAGACAAACTCATGCCATCTGAACCACTTGAAATGCCGGTTAGAATTGACTAAAAATGGCATAAAAAGGTTCAACATTGATTTTCATCTTGTGTTTGACACACCATTCACACCCTGCCTTAACTGCTAGTATGCTTCATCCATAGTCATTTGAGGCTAATCATTTGGGTGGTGCAGGTAGTGTAGCTATGTGATGGACATAACATGTCGAACAGGGAGGGGGCAACCTTCTTATTTCCCACTTTTTGTTTTTCTTTCTCTCTCTATTGGTAGATAGAGAGAATAGACCACTAATTTTAATTGGTCCAACTTAGACTAATAAAAAATTCCTCTTATATATTATTATTATTATTATTATTATTATTATTATTATTATTATTATTATTATTATTATTTATACATTTAAAATTCATATAGCTATTCATATGCATATGTATATATGAATTAAAATGTGATGAATATATACATTCATAAATCAAATATAACTATTAATATTATTTGCTAATACAAAATGAAAAATACATTAATATATTTACTTAATTTAAAATATGTTTTTATCATATTTAACTAAAATCTTATACTTAATAATAATTAATGATTTTAAATATAACTATAGAAAATCATATCGCTTAATTTTTTTTACAAGCACAACAAAAAGAAAATTCTCATTTTAAATTTAAAATTACTAAATGAAGTTATTATGTTTTAGAAAAAATTTTCAAAATCACCCTACATATGTTTGAACACACTAACATGAATTTTTGGATGTTACACTTATAGCATTAGCTTAAGAATTTTCATTCTTATCTCTCATCCTTGATTTCTCCTCAAATTCAAAGATTTTTGTGAATTTATTCTAAAGTGGATGTCCTTGGAATCATGAAGACATTTCTTCTTATACACTTTATAAAAGGATGGTAATTTCACTCTAACTGCACCAACTTGGAAAGGTTCAGTAAGGTTTCACATTTAAGTTAATTAACCATGACCTACAACACATGTAATTTTACCAAGATTGGCTTGTCATCAACAAAATAAAAATCAAAATACTTAAAAATTTTTGATACTTTCCTTTTTGGGCTTATACTTGAACTCTACGGCTTTTCATCTCTTTAGTGGAAGGCTCAACTATGCAGATCTCATAAAAATGATCAAAAAAAGCATTGAGGATGTGTTCTCCTCTACTATAACTTCATCTTCTTGACACTTGTTGTGAAGAATTTTGAATTCATCCAAGTCATCTTTCTTTGCTTTAAGAATTAGTGGGAGACTTAGATCAACTACAAATAATACTTTCAAAACAGTCAACACAAATTTCAACTTGTGTTGCCAATAAATGAACTTCATTTCATCAAATATATCAAGATGAACAAAATCTTGATTCATAAGTTTGATAATGCCATTCTCTATTGTGATAAAAAATAATGAATATCATTTTAGATTGTGATAAAAATGACCATTTTGAAGAATGATAGTAGCAACAATAATATAAGAGAATGGAGACTTAAAACATATATGAATACACTTTTCTAAAAATAATATTTGCACTCTTTTCTTCATGGAAATTACTTTTGGTCTTTGTGCAAATAGTTGAGTAGAATATGATAATTCTTTAGGAGAAATAATAAGAAGCTATTTACACCTAATTTGGCCTTTTCATATGTGACTTGCAACCATCAAGTGTGTTAAAGGTGTAAAACCTTAACTAATATATATGAATGCAATAAATGCACTTTCACCTCAATTCAGAAGTTTGTACAAATGATAAAAGGGCTTAAATTATCTTGACTCCTTAGATCTACTAATACAGTCTTGCTAAATCTCAAGAAAATGACACTAAATGAAGGTTGTAGTAATAAATGAGCCAAGGATTTAGAAAATCAAAATGTCGATGAGCTAATAATAACTACTAATGACTTTATAGCTAAATGAGCAATTACAAGTTGTAAAGTTATATTCGTAAGCTAAAAGAGCAATTGTAAGATAAAACCTAAAAGAAGAAACTAAACAAAACTAAGGATTTTCAAAACTAGTTAATAAATTGATAATTGATTTATATATTGATTTGATTTAATTGTCTATTGATTTGGTTATATTGTCATTGGTTGTGAAGTTAGCTCTTCTATTTATAGATTTGTCAAACTTGGTGAGCACTCGATAAGTTTGGTGACCAAGTATTTTTAAAACTTCCATCTATACATGTTTCTTTCATTGCTTTCACTTCACACTTCAACTGCTTTCTTTACTTGTACTTCATACATACTTACTCCTCACTTCACATAAATAAATTTATCATATATCACTCAAGAATATTTCAGAACGTTTGTTATTAGAATCCTTTAGCTCTATAGATTGTGAGTTATAAGAGTGGATTATAGATTTGTGCTAACTAAAATGGGCTTATGAATTAGACTACATAATTTATATGGGCTTAAACTATAAACTACTTCTAGATGTATACAAAAGCAAATGATGATAGATCTCAAGTTTATAAAAGAAGAATAACTTTTTAATCTTTCAAACTTCAAATGTTAATGCTAAAAATTTAATTTATAGAAATTAAAACTATAATAATTTTTAGTTACAAATCTATATAACTCTTGATAAAGTGACAAGATTTAAGCCTATTCTAGAATAAAACCACTGACCTTAATTCCATCATGTTTTCTTTTACTTAGGCCAAATAAATAAGTTACCCCTTAAAGTATTTATGATTTATCATTTTGACATAACATTTTTAATTTTGATCAATTTAACAGCTAAATTTAATGTTTAACTTATTGAATACCTATTTAAGCAGTGAGTTTTTGTGAGATGCACACACATATTTTCATAATTTTATTAAATGATTGGACTAAAATAACCTCATCTTCTTCACAAAAAAACCTAGTTGGGGAGGTTGCTAGCTATGAGGAGATGAAGAAAAAAAGGCCCATTATAGATCTAACAATTATAGTCATAATTAAAACTAGCAAAAAGCTTCAATCTTCTCTAATTAGAACTAAAAAAATAAATTTAACAAAAAAAAGTTGTGCTCCTTCTAGTAGTATTATGTCTTTCCTAAAAATAGTAGAGTGAGAGAAGATATGACTATGTTTGAGAAAATTGTCATGGTCACTAAATTCCTTTTATATTGAATAATCTCATCAAAACCACCAATCAAAAGATCGACACTAACCCAATCTTCACCTTAGCACTTTTCCAAGAAAATGCTTCCCAAGAAATTCCTAATAAAAAATCATAGTGGCAATCTTCAAACAAAAACCCATTCAACAAACCTTAACCGTAATAAATTCTAAACCATATTTGTGTTAATAATCCATAAAGAAACATATGCTACACAAATAAAAACCTAAATAAAACCCATTCATCTCTATCTCACCTCATTGATGTAAATAGAGCCATAACTGTCATAAAAATGTGCAAGGAGAATTTGAAATTGAAGACTGGTGAATGAAAAGCTCTTCATCATTGTCAGAGAGTTTAACTGTTAAGGAGAATCCTTTATCTTCATTACAATGGTTGAAGAGATTGTTGGCTCCTTTTTTTTTTTTTTTAACATAATCTCATATAAAGGCAACTATTGCTCTTATCATGGCCACCTATGGCTCAAGACTTTAAAATCACAATCCATCTAGGTCAGTGGCTTAAGGATTGGCTCAAATTTTTGAATTTTGAATCTTGAAGTTATAATGTTTCATTTTCTTCATATTTCCTTACTTTCTGATGATATTAACTATTGTTTATTATAATTAAGGCATTAAAGGTAGGTTGCAGTATAATCTTTTATTAGTTTTAAGAAAAATAAGAGGAAAGGGATCAAGGGTATTATTGTCAAATTAAAATTTGAGTTTTTGGAATGTATAATACTTAAAATTATAATGATTTAATTAGTTAAAAATAAAAATTAAGGCGTAAAATTAGCTAAAATAAAAATTGAGATGTAAAAGTGACCAATCATGAATAATTCAGGAGACAATTTATGTATTTAGCCTTTCTGCTTACGAAGTTCTCCCTAGGAAGAATTGACAAATGCCATCATAGGGGTTAATTTCACCCATCATCCCCCAACAATGAGGCCATCAACATAAAGGTCTTAAATGGAAACATATGACACAAAAACTATTACAACAATTAACATAAAAGTAATTTTGGCCTAATATGCCACATCATTGCCATGTGCATAATATTTTAAATAAAAAAACTTCAACCCACTTATTCTCTCTCTTTCAGCTTTTCTACTGAGCTGGACCCCACTCATTCTCTCTCCCCTCTTTTTTGTACACATGATCCAACGTTTTTTTATCTTTACTGCCAAGCTTCTTCTTTTTATCTTTATTCTTCTCATTTCATCCAAAACCTTAAATATCGAAGGGCAAAATGAAAGAATGTCAACTCAATCTATGAATGTGAATGAGTCTCAACAAAGTGGATGACAAAATAGGCATGGCTTGTAGAAGGTTGGTCCAAATGGACTTCTAATTTGTGAATGTAGAGATGAGGTGAAGATAAAGGTATCATAGACTGAAGAAAATTTTGGGTGAAGGTTTTTAGGTTGTGCAAATTATGGGATTGGTAGTTAAATGTAGCTTTAACTAAAGATTCCTCTTTAATTTAATTACTTTTATTTTATAAATATCTTTAACTAGAGTTGTTTCATGTTGCAAATAACATCTCAAAAGCACTGTGACTTTTTGAGTGGGTTGATCAAAAGTTTTATCAAAAAGCTAATCAAGTTATACTTGGTTTATTAAGAAAAGTAGAGAGATTAGAAAGGGAGAAAGAAATTGAAGGCTTATAAAGGCAATTAGGAGAGAGGACCATTGAGCAATAGTAAAGGAGCACCAATTTAGATCTTTAGTGGTTATGGTTGTGGTGGTATTGCATTCAAGATGCTGATAATGAAGTGAAACAACTTAGAGTTATTGGAATTTAGGTTTAGGGATAAGGTTGTGATGGGTTTATGGGGCATTGCAGTAAAGCTACTTTATTGTTGTTTTTGTTTAAGGTAAGCTATTATCTATTTTCATTAAGTTCAGTTTAGTTTGACAATATAATGAACATTATTTACTAATGAATTATATGGCTTTAGTTATGTGTTTAATACTTTCATTATTCTTAATACTTGGACAACATATAATAATAAAACTATAAAAGAATGAAAAAGTAACATATGAATTAGATTCATACTACCAAAGATAAATAAATTAATACATCAAATGCTTCAATGCTGAAATAAATGAAACTACTAATGCTCATATATGTTTCATGTTGGATATACAAAAAGAACCTATTGCTCCAAAATGACCTATCACATTTCATTATTGTCCAAAAAACAAAGTATAATACTACCAAAAACTATATTTTATATCCAAAAGACCTAATAAAATAATAAATCAATCCAAGTATCTGGTAGGCTTTACTTTTCAGCCCCTATATGCTTAACATAAGCAATAGTTAGAGCCTTCTTTTTTCCTTTATCTGAAGTAGCTATTGATGCATTAGGAAGCTTCCTCCTCCCTTTAATAGTAGTAATAATAGTAGTTAGAGCCTTCTCTCGCTCTTTAGCAGTAGGAAATGCATTTGATGTAGGTAGTGCTTGTGAAGATTGACTACTTGCCTACGTCAAACAAAACTGAGGAGCAGCAAAATATGCACTTCACAAATGCATGATAATAATAAAATTTGAGTTAAGAAAGTATTCAAGCATCAAAATATGTACTTCACAAATGCATGCTAATAATAGAATTTGAATTATTATACATACAATGATTATTGTGCTTGCTTGTGAAGTTTGGCAACTTCCCTGCATTAAAGCATACAAAAAACACATAAAAATGCTAATTCTTAAATGATAGTATCAATGAACATCAAAGTTCTATGAACTCATGAACTCACATCCATCATCCAACTCATGGTAATAAGATGTCTAAGAGGTTGTGACTAAGATTGATGGGATTCTGTTAGTGGTCTATCCCTCTTTCTCTTATGGCCCTATACAACATAAACCAAATGAATTGTCTAGCCATCATAGATATATGTGTGTAGACAAACATTTTCACATATTTTAGTGTCAAATATTTAAATAATTTCACTTGTTGTTATTGTATGATCATGTCTTGAGCTATTATGTCTTGTTTGCTTATAAATAGAGTAAGACATTTTCACTTATCCTTTCTTTATTAATTTACCCTTTTTAATTACTGCAATTCTCTCTAACTCCTCTACCTCTTTTCTTCTAGATTTATGCTTTCTCCCTCTTTACATATTCCTTAGGGTAAGTGGTATAAATGCTCTTTTATTCTTTAGTACTAACAACTTTGTATGCCTATTAATAGGGCTAATGTCATAATTGCATACTGTCAAATATGTCTCCCTTGTGTAACACTCTGCAACAAAGTTTTCAGGGTGTTCATTATTCCTTATGATATAGGCACTTGCATGATGGCATGGTATCCTTATCAGTTGCCACCTTGATGCAAACCAAGGAAGCACTAAATAGGACGAAATGCTCTAACATAAAGGACCAATGACAAAAGCTCACATCAGAAAGTTTAAAGATGCTTTAGGAATGTTTGTGTAAGAGAAGTTCTAGAAAGTAAGCATTAGTGAAAGCATTAGAGCATTTAGTGGATCTTCTCGAGGGCAAAATGATTATTTATATACTTTCATTTCATGTGTGGATCCTAAAAATGAACTTTACAAGTCCAACTCTACAAATGGAGAAAATTGCACCAAAAATATTCTAGAAGATTTTTGAAGGTTCTAAAACATTCTAAAAAGGTTTTAAGAACATTCCAAACATCTTTGGGGGGAAGAATAATAATCTTAAAGAGGAACAAAGGAGGAAGGGTGACATATATGGAAGAAAAGTCAAAAAGTCAAGTAAAAAAATCTTCCAAGATATTTAAAATTTAAAAAATATTCTTCCTCTTCCTATTTTCTCTCTTGGCCAACCTCTACATGGTTTAGAGTAGGAATTTTTGCTTTGTTTCTTCATTTGAAATAATAACTACTTAGGATGTTTCTTCTTTATTTGGCCAAATAAGATATGGCTATCTTCCTATTTAGTTTGTTCCTTTTTTCTAGAATAGGATTTACAATTTTTATTCTTAATTAGTAAGCATTGTAATGCCTATCAATAGGCCATTCAAACCATGTATTTTACATTTAATTTTGATCAATATAATTCTAATTTCTTATAAGAAATTATTCTTTTCTTTGGTTCTTTAAAGAATTTGGTGAGGTTATTTAAGTGAAGACTTAAATAGCTTTGCAAACTTATTTAATTCTAAACTTAAAATTGGCTAGTTCTTTTTAGGTTTTGATATTAAACACCCTTTAATTCTTTATAACTTAGGTTGTTAGATACAAGTTATCTAGAGATCTAGTTGGGAGTTAAAGTTCTTTGCTTCATTTTTGAACAATTGCATATGGGTTTATGAAAAGTTACCAATGTTCATATCACACCTCTTACAAACACACTCTTTTTTCTCCATATTAATAATAAATGTACCATCAAAATCCACCGCTTGAAATTTTAGAACTCCATTAATTGTTGGTTTACAATGGATGCCAACTTCTTTTAACTTCTCTAACTTCGTCTATATTTTAGGACATAACCTCTTATTCACCTTCCTATTTTGTTCCATCTTTACATATATTCTTCTAGCTAATTTTACTTGAGTGATCTCAAACATTGTTATAATTGTCCTATCTCTTATATCTATAATATATTTATTAAAGCACTTTGCTAGATTGTTAAGTAATATATCACACTTTACTATTGTGCCAAAGTAAGATCTATTCTGGGTGTTGCATGGCCTCTCATTGATCTATTCCTTTACTTCAAGAAATCTATCTTCCATTACTTTGATTGGGCTTGCCAAGCTTTCTTTGTCAATAAAAGATTTGCACAAGTTCATGGCCTTGAAGTTGGTATAAAGATGCCTCACACATGTTATATATATTCTACATAGTGGAAAAGAATTCAAATGCTTATGTGTATTAAAATTAAAGCAATATATAATACAGTTGATGTAAATAAATATATATTAACCTTTCCTTATCACTCATGAAGGTCCAAAGAAAACTATTGAATATTTTTAAGTGTTCTTTGATGTAGCTTAAAATTATATCTAATTCCTTTGTTATCCTTCAACACCATGGAATAGGCAATGAAAAATATATAATCATTGAGATATATCCCAACAACACAGAGAAGGTACTCTTCATATGTTGCTTTAAGTCAACAACCCTCAAGAAATATTATAGGTCTACATGCAACCTCAAATGCTTCCTTTAATGTACCAAGGCAAAATATACATGCCCATGAAGTCATTAGTCTCACAATCAAAGTACTCAATAGTAGTTCTAGGATTAGTTCTCAGTAATTCCAAAGTCATCAAGCTTGTTGAATTGATCTGCCTCATTACCATTGATCTTCTTCAAGGATAGGTCTTTGGCTCTCCATTCTTTCATCTTCTCAATTGTTAGTTGATAGTCCCTCCCAACCCTATCTATGAATCCATTCAAATTCTAATATGGGCATGCCCAAAACTCTTCAATATATTTTTTACAAGCCATTTTGAGGTTACATGAAAGTTGTTGAACACCTTTGTACAACTATGTTTGAAATTAGATAACTTGATTTGGAAAGTTTTATCAGCTTTTGCTTTTTTATTCAACTTTCTAGCAAACGCCCTAAACATGTTACCTTAAAAAGGTCATTTTTTGGGGAAATAGATCTGAAACCTCTTCTTAATAGCTTATTATTTAGAATCTTTTTTGAATTATTCTATAAAACTAAATAACATTTCAAATTTTAAGCTTGGGTCTACCATATCGTTATCAATATTAAACTTGGGAAATCTCACTCTAGTTTGTTCAATCCTCATCAGATTCACCATGTAATTCTTATAAGGGATAAAACTAGTCATCACTATTAAGCTCATTCATATCAACCCTTAGAGTTTCACCTATACCATTAGTTGTCACTTTCTCCCCACTTCCTTTAGGCCTATATATATATTTTTTTTGTTTGCATTCTCATTCTCATTTATGATATTAACTAGGTCATCATCATCATCATCATCATCATCCAATAGATTAGTTCATCAAATTCTAGATTGTCTTTATTATCAATATTACTCTTATTTATTGACTTATTACCATCTTCATTATTATTTGTAACATTACCATTATCTTTTTTTTGCCTCATTATGATCCTCACTAACCACTGTCTCATTTACACCATCTCCAACCTTTGCTTCATTAATAACCTCACTAACCATTGTTCATTTGCCCCAACCTCTACCTCTTTATAAACGTTCGCAAACTTTGCCTCTTTATTCACATCCCTAATCTCTGCCTCCTCAACATAAGCAATTCCAACAACAAATGCAATGATATCAAAGCTAACATTATTGATATCAAAACCCTCTAATAATGGCACATCAAAGTCACCTAAACTTGTATTATCTCTAAACTAGACATTTGAGAACCCAAGCATATTTGCTTAACTTGATTTTGTTACCCTTTGGGTTCTCCCTCCCCGTACATATCTAACTTTCTCTTACATTTCGTCCTTTGCATATTTGGATCTTCCCCATCACATATTTCCTCAATTTCCTCCATGTAACTTTATGCTTATTAGGAATGAAGGCATTTATGACATCTTTTTCATTCAGATGTTTGACATAAACATCCATCTCTCCAACATCCCCCTCATATGGGTACATCTCATAAACATTACCATCATGTTTAATTGGCTTTAGTTCATGCCTATATTCAACATTATGGAGCCTCCAAAAATACTAAAATAGATCTTCTAATCCTAAGACCTCTTGTAATACTTTGTCTAGCCTAATCATGACATGGTGCCTGCATGACAATTATACAAAAAATGTTCTTTTCCATCTATGTAACTTCATTCCCCTAAGTGTCAATTAGGGGTGAGCAAAACCGAATTGAAACCAAAAAATCGAACCGAACTGAGTGAATTCGATCTATTCGGTTCGGTTTTAAAGTAAATTCAGTTCAGTTCGGTTTAGAAAAATAGAAAATTTTGATTTTTAATATCGGTTCAGTTTAAAATTAAGAAAACCGAACAAACCAAATAGACCGAATAAACCGAATTTGTTGGATTTTTTTAATTTTTCTTTTAATTTGAGTTTAAAAACTAAAAATAAATTATTTTATATAAGATAAAAAAAAGCCCAACAGCCCATTGAGCCTAAAATCGAAAACCGAACCGAACCAAACTCATTTTTTTCAATTCGGTTTACTTCGGTTTATCTTAAATTTTGGTTCAGTTCGGTCTATTCGATTTTCATAATTTCGGTTTGGTTTGAACCGAACTGATCGAATGCTCAACCCTAGTGTCCATCATAGTGTACACACAAAGTAAAAAACCAATCCATATTTGTGCATATAAAACAAACAACATATTGTTATGCTAAAAAAAAAATTCCTTCTTTAGTATTGTATAAACCCTACATGAAATAAGCAATGACAATAAAAAAAACTACATACCCATAAGCATTATAGCATTACAATATAATATTGACATAAATACAAAAATCACATGTAGGTTAACTATTAAATAATTACTTGGTTGTGTTGCCATTTTAACCTTGGACCACTACGCTTTTGGAAATGCTTTCTGCCTCCTCAGATTTTTACAACTCTCTCCAAGAATGGAATCTTTTATCTTTATAATAATTGAAGCCCCACCATCGATTCTCCTATCTTACACCTTTTGTCATCTTTACCTAATTTGTTGAAAGCTACTAAAGATGGTAGGAGTTAAGAGAGAAAATGCAAAACTTTTATTGGTCACGCAAGGTGAGAAAGGATGAGTGGGGTCGGATGGAGAGAGAAGTTGAGTGAGAAAGAATAAGTGGGCTGAGGTGTTTTTTTTATTTAAAATGTTATACATATGGTTGTGATGTGGCATCTCAAACCACTCTTTCAATAGTAATTATCTTTATGTTAACTATGGTATACTTTAATGGTTTTTGTTTTATTAATGGTTTCATTGTTAAGGGATGGTGGGTGAAATTAACCTTACCATCATGCTATGCCTTATACAAAAGGCATTTTCCATGCAAAAATGTAGGTATGATTGCTTTCGATTCTTTTCTTCTTTTTTTTTTAGAGATATTAGAACAAAACTTAGCATAAATTAGTTATAGTTTTCTTAGATTTGCTTTTCACTAGAGGTGGCAGTTTCTGACTCAACTCAAACCGGGGGTAAACCCGAAATGACCTAAAAAATTTTGGGTTGAGTACGGGTTAACCTAGACAAGTTGAATTAAAATTGACCCGAATGGGTCTACTCATGATGCAACCCAATTGACTTGATGATAATATTAAAAAAGAAAATTTTGATTACTAATTTATAAAAGGTAGAATAATTAAAATAAAAAAGTGTCATGACTCAGATTTTGGACTGTGCTAACACTAGGGAACATAAAGGTTTAAGGCCTCCAGAACCCATAGTAACCCTAATTACTCATGATTAAAGTCCATTTATAAGTTTTATGATACGTTGAATCTAAAATTTATACTGATTAGCCGATAAACATTTCTAGCTTTCACTTTCCCTATTTAGATTCTTAGGATAATACAAATGAGAGATAGGGATTCAAGCTAAGCTTAATCCCACACGTTTCATAAAAGAACTTTCTTATATTATATTATAGCCGTTTAATTCTTTTCTTACAATGCCATGAGTGGGGAGTCTAAACTCACAAACCGATTCCTTTTTATTCTTTCATTTACTTACCTTCATTATATATACATCATTGAACATAAAAACTCTCCCATTTAGATAATCCTAAAATTAAGGGTTTACTTAAGGTCATTCTAGCTATAACACTCATTTCATTATCATAAGTATTCAACATTATCTTATATGGACCATAAATCTTAGTATACCTCAACATCAATTCCATTAATCATGCATCATAATCTTTTTACTTTGCATTAACTTCATATATATACATGTCATAATATTCCTAACTTACACTTGATGGAGATTACTAAGAATGTAAGTTATACTTAACATTTTCTTAATGCATTTATAACTCTTCCAGTAACATATATACATCATTATTATAGCAACTACGAAGAAATGAAGTAGTGCCTTAACAATATATGATACATAACTTAAACCTTCAATTATAACCTTTAATCGTTAGCCATCAATCATGATATCAATCATATGCTCAACTTGCAACACAATATGTTTGTAGGGGTGAGCTCCTTTTAGGAAGCTCAGTAAGGAATTGATATTGTCCATATGCAAGCTCACATGCCTACACATGAATGCATCTCTATCGACATGGCACATCATCTACATATATAATTTGCATAGTAAAAGATTACATACATGGATAGTCAAGTTCATGCGAATCCTTACTTAGTTTACTTATCTTTCTCACATAAGAGTTGCCTTATCAATCATGCACTCGCAAGAGAGTTGCCTCACATGCCGCATCTTTCTCTTACATGGGATAGTTTCATCACCAACTGTGTCATGCATGCATATCATTTCATTCATTTCACATAGGTTATAATCCTTTCATAGCTTGTTATGACATTTTGGATTCCTATTTCTTCCCTGAACTACCCTCACATTATATGACATTTAAACATAACAACTATATCATGTCATCTTATTTCATCGATAAGAATGAGTATGACTTTTATATTAACATATTTTCGCCTATAATGGTTTATGTATTTAAACTCATGATGCATGTATGCATTGGACAATGTAAAAGCAACTAAAATCCCTCACCTTTCATTGCTAGGTTTAGCTCTTCCTTGCTTTGGTTTAATCTTTTTCTATCTCTTTGGCTTAGCCTTACTTGTTCTTAGCTTTATCCTTACTCGCTCTTAATCATCTCACCTACACACATGCCTAAGCATAAATAATCATTAAATTATTACTATAACATCTAAAATGTGGAGAGTAACTCAAACTCATCTATAGAACACATAATATAACAGTACAAAAGCCCTTATTGGGACAATGAAGTCTTAAACATCAATTAAGCAAACTAACATAACTTCCATTATCTATAGCTTATAACATAACTATCATCATTTATACTTAACTTATTGTCACCACTTTCTTTTTATCCCATTCATCGTATCAACCTTAACATCACCATATAATCATGTTGAAATCCCTAATTATAGTCCTTAACTCATTTCATGATCCTCAATTTATATTCTTAAATTATTCAACATACTAAATTCTTCAACATATTCATTTCTCATTGAAACCTTTCATATACTCATTAAGATTTTTATGTATTATCCTACACCATATAAATGAAAAACATCTCCTCGATTCTCAAATAACACTATTCATAAGGTCTAGAGTGTTAAACAATATCAAGAAACTCACTTTAACATCAATTCTCTTTATAAACATAATCCATTTACATAAGGACTTTATAAAGTCCATTAAGATATCAATATTTCCTCGATACCATTAAGACTATCAATATTTCCTCGATCTCAACTAATGTGTAAAACATCATTGAAGCATTAATTCTCATCTTAAATATAAATATTAGGATGCTAATTAACATTTATAAACTTAATAATCATCAATAATTCATGTAATCAATCCATATATGTCAACTTCTTTCAAAGCTTCAATATAATATATTAATATTGCCTTTAGTTTTACCAAAGTGTAAACAATTAATTAAACTCAATTATCTTCTTAAACATGAATATAAGAACACTATTTAACGTCTAATTAACCATTAGTCATCAAGAATTAAAGATACAACCAACACACTTTAAGTACATCTGTGACTCCTTTAGAAGACTACATCGTTTTTCATGTCAAACTAGCACTCAACGTCATCTCTTCCATCACCACCAAGCTCAAACCATAAACATACTTATTCAAACATAAAACAAATATACAAGAAATATGGCAAATTATAACTTACTTAAAATAGGAAGAAGAAAGTCACCAACTTACTTAAAAGATGGAAGAAGATGGATGAGCAAACTTGATTCTCCTAACTTGATTTGGTGGCCATGGTTGGAGGAAAGGTTTTGGTGAGCTTTGAACTACTTAAATTGGATGAAATGGGGTTGGAGTTGTGATTAGGAAAAAGATAAAGAGAAAGTTGTGCAAAAAGACTAAAATGTCCATATATAGTATTCTAGAAAATGTTTACCAAAAATGCTATTATTATACTTCCACCTTTTTTCCTTTTCCAAATATAATTTAAACACCATTTTAGGCATTAAGAATAATGGAAAAGGGATTTAAAGCCATTTTTAGGAAGAAGGCAAATAGAAAAGGGTATGAAAAGATTAGAATGTCCAAATAAAGCATTCAAACCTTTTGAAAGCTTTGCTTCCAACCTTTTGTTCCTTTCTTCAATACATTTTAAATAAAAACTCTATAAATCTAAAATATATCTAGAACACATCATTATCATGTCATTTAAATGTACATAGGCACACATATTAAGCACACATTAAATAAACATAAGCAACGACATCAAGACATGGCAACTATGCAACTATCCAAATCTTCCATCCTTCCTTCAAGATACTTCAAATACCAACTCAGTCATCTAAAATACTTCATTAACATGTCATTTAATCACTCATTACGCACACTTACATACCTCAATAGCCATAAAAAAATCTTGCACCCACTTAGCTTGTACCTTAGCTTTTATCATCCTTCTTCATTTCTTTTAACATATACTTTAACATAAGTTAGTTCCATATAAATTTTGACATATTCTTCATTATTAAAGCTCAAATTCTATTATTCATTCATTTTCATTATTCATCATTGCTTACATATACATACTGATGCATCATAACTTACTTTCTCCTTACGACTTATCATCTTTCACCTTAATATCTCTTAGTCATCTTTTCTAACACTTACTTTCTCCTTATGACTTATCATCTTTCACCTTCATATCTCTTAATCATCTTTTCTAACGCATATCATATCATAACTAGTCATCAATATATGATTAAAATCATCACCATTTTATCAAATTTACCCTTTCCATGCTCATCACTTAGGAGAATGAGTCCTTATTTATGAGAGATCCCCTAAAAACCACGTTTTGAGTCTTACAAAAAGAAAAAAGTTTCATTTGAAAAAATATATAAATTATTTAATTAAATTGAAATTGAAATTTAACTTTGATATTTTTATTTAAATATAATAAATTTTTTATATTTTAATAAATTTATTAATTTAACTTTGCTTTTCCATGTGCCTAAATTTTAATATGTTATTTATTATGACGAATTATTTAGTAAAAATAAAAATTATTTATTGCAATAAAATAATTTTTTAAATTGTGTAATATAGTGACATATATTATTATGATAATATTACTTCTCTTTATATAATTTGGTGGGCACTATGTTGTGATAAAATATTACGATGAAATAGTGTATATCATAATTTATTTTATATGCTCATTTATTATAACAAAAAATTTTGAGTTAAAAATTTGTGGGCTCAATAATTAAAAAAATCCAAACGTTTTTGTAAATTTTCAGTTGTACTAAAATTTTTAATTGAGTCAATTATATTCTAATTTGATGAATTGATTTCAATTATATACCAAGTCAAATCAATATTAATAAAGTGTATATTTAGACTCAATTGACCCTTACATTTTTTTAATTAGTTCAATTAAATTTATAATTAAGTTTAAATCTTACAAAGATAATATTTTTATTTTTACTCAATTCAAATATTTTTGACAAAAATATCAAAATTTTATTTTTTATTTTAGTTGATAAATAAATAATTTTATACTAATTTCATATTTTAAAATTTAAATTTTATTTTTATATATTTAAATAATAAATTAATAATTCTTTAATCTTTATTCCGAGGATAAATTTTTTTTGAGAATTTTTAGGTTCATATCATGTAATTGATTTTTAAAATATTTCTTAAAAAATTTTACTTTAAAAGGTTTAAATAATTTATTATTTAAAATATATAAATTAATTTATAAAGGAGAGAATAAAAGAATTTTTTTTTAAATGAAAGATAAAGAGATTTATAAATTATAAATTTAAATTTCAAAAATTTTAATTTTTGTAAATTAAAATATAAATTTAATTAATTAAAAAATGTGATTAAATTGAATAAAAATAAAAGTATCATTTTAGTGAAACTTATGTAATTGATTTTTTAAATATTTCTTAACGTTTTTATTTTAAATGATTTAAATAATTTATTATTTAACTTAAAGGTAGATTGACAGAGAAATATTTTAAACAAGATATTGAGAAATTTTATGAATTATAAACTTAAAATTTAAATATAAAATTTAAAATTTTCATATAAAAATATATAAGAAATTTATTTAAGTATAAAAGGATCAAATTGAATGTAAAATAAAAGTATCATCTTAATTAAATTCATGTAAATAATTTTTAAAATGTTTTTTTAAAAATTTATTTAATAGTTTAAATGATTATTATTTGAAATATAATAATTAATTTTTAAGGAGAGATCGAAAGATTTTATGAACTATAGAATTAAAATTTAAAATTTTATTCTTTAAATTAAAATAAAATTACAATTCATCATCTAAAAATATAAAATAAATTTAACTAGGCAAAAATGAGATTAAATTGAAGAAAGAACAAAAATATCATTTTAATTAAATTCATGTGGCTGATTTTTTAAATATTTTGTTGGCCTTAGTGCACCAAGATGAGGAGTTGAATTAGTGGGAGATTTTAAAATTATGGAGGAAGGGTAAGGAGATTAGATGAATAAGGAGTTGAGAAATTGAACACAAGATGTTTATAGTGGTTCGGGTGTTAACAAACGCTACGTCCACTCCCCAATTCTTCATAATTGGGTATTTCACTCAAATAAAATGTTGTTTCTAAATTCACACCTAACATGTACAATTTGCGTTTTATGGCTCACACACAACCTTTACAATTTTGTGTTTTTAAGCTAACACAAAACTTCACTCAAGTGTTTTGAATAGGCGCACACTTCAACCTAATACAGAGTTTTCAAAGCTAGGCTAACTCTCAAACTAATTAAAAAAGTGTTTAATGCTAACCCCAAACAATCAAATAAGAATAAGAAGAATGAGTAGCAAATTTGCAAGAGTTTGGTTACAATAAATGAAATTATCTTATATTTACATATGTTTGGTGGACTATTTATAGCCAACATCTACCACAGAGACGTTACTCACAAACTATCCCTAAATCTCTAAGGGAAGATAGGCAGATTTAGCATTAAATGTCTGTCAGACAAAAGTCGCGGTCATGACTAGTATTTCGCAGTTGCAATTTTCCAATTTATATGGGAAGCCCAAAATCGTGGCAAAGAACCCCATTCTATGTCTAACAACTAGTCCATGTGTCCTTCACCCATTGGTCACTTAAGAAATATAGCCATTGTATTTGAAAAACCAACCAAAAGTCGCAGTTGCGATTTAATTCCTTTATGGGCATGTTAAAGACCGCAAATTCTTCTGTTTGCTGAGGAGACAACACTTTCTTGAGCCACGATTTGTGATTTTTGATATTCCAATAGTTGTCATGGACACTTGGCAAGATTTGGTTGTAGACCTAGTTCCCTCCAATTAGCTATAAAATTCATAGTCGCGACTTAGGAAGCAAACACTATCGTGAATCTCTATGTAAGTCAATTCAGCTTTCCTTGGCTGAATTATGACTGTGAATTTGTCCATAAATTCTTCTGGCCTAACTTCATCCATCCTTATTGCGAGGTCACGATCATGAATTACAGGTTCTTGATCGCGAATTCAGATGTCTTCTTTAAAGATAGAGATTTAGCCTTCCATTCAACTTCCAATGAGAAACTAACTTATATACTATAAAACAACATTTAAAGAATGCATTAGAACTAATCAATCTCTATTGTCAAGATCAAAAGAGGCTTATGATTTAGGTTTGACAAACCTAGTCCAATAATCTCCCCCTTTTTGATTTTGACAACTTAGATTGATTTTCCTCAAAGAAAATGAATTGCATGAGTGTGAAGTTGGGATGGTCAATGATTTTTAACAAACTTGTTGATCAAATATTCAAAGAATTGTAAGTTTAAAAAAGGAATGCTCCTATTGCTATGTCTCGCCATCAACTAATGCTTCCCTTTATACATATTACTATTCTCTCCCCCTTTGGTAAGATCAAAAAGAGGGTAAAGTGTAAAGATTAAATGAAGTGCATAAATTGAGATGGAATAAATAAGTATAAGATTAAATAATATGGATCAACCAATCAAATAAGTATAAGAATTAAATAAAAGCAATCACATAACATATGGATCAATCAATTTTTAAAGGATAAAAAAACACTTTTATTTATTTGAAACTATGGGATCATAATCTTTACATAGACAAAGAAACAAAAGAAACAACAAATGAAAATTTAGAAAGCTAAGAACAAGCTAGAAAATCAGAGAACTATCATCATCTTTAGAATCGTTTGATGTTTTATCTATTCCTCTATCTTAAGCTTCATCACATTCCTCAATCTCTTCACCATCCTCTCCTTTAGGTGTGTCCTCCCAATCCTCAAAGTATGAGAGATGGCAAGGGGTAGCATCGACTTTCTCTTGAAGATCCACCAAATCAATATGGAGGTGGGAGAGTAGGTGAAATCTTCTTTTTATCATCCTTATAATCTTATCAAGCTTTTTATTGATGGAGGCAAGAGAGATTTTAGCTTTGGTTTAAGTGAGAGAGGTGAAACAGATTGAGCCCCTTCTTTGATAACAAGCCTTTTCCTTTTGGAGGCTTGGGAAGTCTTTAATTTCTTTGCCCTAAAAGCATCCAATGTATATGTGTATAAATCAGGGTGTATGGCTTTGGCGCTAATGAGGTAGGGTAGGTCTAAAAAGTTTTATGATGGAAAAAGCTTCTTAGTGAGAAATTTTCATTTTCCTCATTAAAAGCACTAACGTAATGGTAGATGGCAGTAACATGTGAAGGAAGAAGAAATTGACCCTTGGGTTTTGTATGTGGATCAATTCATCCACAAGATGGTGCCTAGTTTGTATTGGTTTGTTCTTGGTGAGATAGAAGAGAAAAGCTAGATCCTTTTGAGATACTTTCTCATTACCATCACCTCTTGCATTAATAGAGAAGGTGATGATATGGTGAAGTAGCCAAAAGCGTAGGGTATAAATGTATTTGGCTAGGGATGTCTTGGGGTCATGTTTGGTCTCAATAGAAATTTTGGACCAAAACTTGGAGTAGATAATATCAAGGGCGGAGATGATGAACATAATTTCATCCCCGATTTGAAGGTTAAAAAGATTTGAAAGTTGCTCAAAGGTAATATAAAAAAGATCCCCAAAAGCTCGAAATACTAACCTATATTGTCTAGCACGTGGTTCCACTTTCCGACTCAAAGTCACAGTACGCATAATCTCCCACACAATCTCCTCGTATCCTGGCTCATCATGAAAAATGAATTCGTTCCACCCCAAATTCGATAGATACTCATGGATTTCATCCTTGATCCTAAGAGACGTAAGGAGAAATGTGGAAGGAATTTTGTTCGGTTGGATTATCTTAAATGAGTTTGCATTATACTGATCATTCTCCTCTTTCTTGATTCCTTTCATCATGTGTTAATCAAGAGTATTAGAAGGTTAGGCTACTGTTTTTTTCCTTTTTTGCTCTAGAGGCTTTCTTGGGGGCCATTGTACATGGAAGAAAGTTTGAAGGGGATTTAGAGAATAAGAATGAAGAGGGAAGAAGTATTTTAGCAAATGTGAGTTAAAACATTATTTCAAGGGTTTAAATAAGCTAAAAAAGGGTGTAAAAATGGTAACAAATGGTCAAAAATTCATTTAATAAAGAGTTACAAATGGTTGGCTGTTAAATCAGTTAAATGCATGACAATTACTCAAATTCGCGACCGCGAATGCTAATTATGAAATCTCTAAGTAACGGACAAAAAATTCTTAGGAAACGAAGTGGTCAATGGTCAAACATTTGAAATTTGAATAAAATCACGATGGTGAATGAAAGTAGCGACTGCAAATTGATGATTGACAGACAGATTGACAAGTACTTATAAATCAAAACCGTGAATTCAAGAGTAGCGACCGTGAATTACATGGCAAGAAAGATGACTAAGAAAAGATAGGATTTTACTATCTAAGATGTGCTCCACTTAATGTATTGATGGTTAATTCATGCAAATTGGCATAAAGAGAGACAATTGCACATAAAATTAAGACATCTAAAGAAATAAATAATACATTCATCATATATAGCAATTAATCAATAAGGAATAATGCATCATACAAAGAATATTCTAATAAGATCCAAATTTCACTTCAGGGGGCTTCCATCAAGCATTTCTAATTCTCTATTAATGAAGTTCATCCCTTCTTCATTGAGAGGTTTAATGAAAATATCCACAAGTTGATGCTTAGTGTCTATAAATTCCAGCACTACATTACTATTTGGACATGATCTCTAAGAAAACAATGTCTAATGTCTATATGTTTGCTCCTAGAATATTAGGGGAGATTCTTTAAAAGATTTATTACATGAATGTTGTCACATTTAATGGGAATGTGATCAACAAGTTTGCCATAATCCTTTAATTGTTGTTTCATCTAAAGGACTTGGGTGTAACAATAACCCATAGTTGCATATTCAGCTTCAGCGGTGAATAAGGTAACCAAAACTTGCTTCTTACTAAACTAAGACACTAAGTATTCTCCTATGAATTGACAAGTTCTTGAAGTGCTCTTTCTATCTAGAAGACTACCGATAAAATCCGTATTCGAATAACCTATAAGACTAAATGATGAATCTTTAGGATGCTATAAACCTAGATGTAATGTGCCATATAAATATTTGAAAATCATTTTAACAACATTCAAATGAGATTCTTTAGGATAAGATTGAAATCTAGCACACATGCATACACTAAACATTATATCAGGTCTAGAAGTAGTAAGATAGAGTAGAGAACCAACCATACCTTGATATCTCTTCTCATCAATCGACTTACCCAATTCATCCTTGTCTAACTTGATGGTAGCACTCATTGGTTGCTTTACTACTTTTCATCCTTCCATGTCAAGTTTCTTAAGTATGTCCTTTGTGTGTTTGGCTGGGTTGATGAAGAGCTCTTTTTTAGTTTGCTTGATTTGCAGGCCAAGGAAAAATTTGAGCTTTTCCATCATGCTCATTTCAAATTCCCTAGTCATACACTTAGCAAAATCCTTACAAAGAGATTCATTAGTAGCACCAAAAATGATATCATCAATATTTATTTGAACTATTAGTGTATCATGATTATGTTTTTTAACAAACATAGTTATGTCAACTTTCCCTTTTAA
>CATIWR010401810.1:0-33464 GCA_949677035.1 Omphalea diandra
CGTGTTTTTTTTATTACAAAAAAAAAAAAAATTAATTGACAAGCCCCCCCCCATATTAAAAAATGCACCCCAAAAAAAAAAACAAAAAAAAAAAAAAAAAAAAAAAAAAAAAAAAAAAAAAAAAAAAAAAAAAAAAAAAAAAAAAAAAAAAAAAAATTAAAGGAAAACACATAAAAACCCAAATACTCAAAAACATAAAAATCAAATCTTAAAAGAAAAATATAAAAATCTGATGGAGTTATTGCAGAGAGAGAGAGGGAAGTAAAGTTATGAGTATATATGTTTTTATCGTGAACGGGAGAAGATGATGGAGTTGTTGCAAAGAGAGAGAGAGTAAAGATATAAGTCTATCTATTTCTATCTTGCATGGAGAAGAAGACATTATCTCTTCCCATTTGAAGAAGGCATTACACCAGGCGCTTGTGTGTCTTATGAGATAAACATTAAGAACCAATATGTACTTTATTCTAATTATATTTAACTTTCAACTCAACCTTATGCCTGTATTATTATTAAATAAGATGTCATTATCAATCTAGCAATAGTAGCTTATATCATGTAATAACTGTTTAATATTTTTTTCTGAGATGTAATTTCTTAAGGGTATTAGAATTATTACCAGCTTTTTAGTACTTCAATTGTTTGTGTGCCTTTGGGAAACCTTCTTATCAAAATGTCTTAATCAATCAATATGTAACTGTTCAATATTTTGTAAATAAATATTTTAAAATATTACTTTTTTTGAATTCTTCAACTTTAAGTATATCTAAATTGATATAACTTTTGAAAATTTTGAAGTTGACAAATAAACATTATCTAAATTTATAAATAAGAAATTAGGTGAGACATAAATATCATGCACGAATATTTAATAATTTATATTAGTATTATTATGATTCATATTGTTGAATTATTTCACCAAGGTTGACGTAAAAACAATATTTTTTATCATTTCATTGCACATTTCTTTTTATTCTTGATGTTCCTTAGTTAAAAATTTCCAAATGGTAACTCAAACTTTTTAATCCCTACATAAATATAGTGAAAAGAATTATTTAAAAAATTTCATATTAAGTGAAGTTTAAATATATTATTGAGTTTTGTAGGATTGATGATGGGTTAGTGCTATATAAATAACCCCTTAAGCTGCAAGTGCACAGGTTGTCAAATAATAAAGTGTACAAAAGTACAAATATCATTTCTATAAGGGTTGGGATTAAGTACTAAGTATTTTGTTCCTTATATTATATAAAAATCTAATATAAAAGAAGGTTTAAACTAACAATTAAAACTAAGTAAAATATAAATAGAGTAATTTCAAAAGAAAACAATCAATATAAGAAGTTAGCTGGGAGTTCAACTTCACTTGGTGACTTTCTAATGGGTTTCTAATCCTTATCTAATTGTTTCATTTGTCAAGTGCTATTATCGAGTCATTATGGTGATCAATGAATCCTTGTCGAGTAGAAATTGCCTTACAAAAGCATGTTAAGCTAATGGTTCCTCAACTCAAAAGCTAGCTATGATGCAATTGCCTCACAAAGCAAGACTCAATGGATAACAATGGTTTGTTAAGGTTCCTTAACTCAATAACAAAATAAGAGAATTGTTGAAAGATTCATTCTATGAAAAACATGTCTCCATTGTCAATTCATGGAACTAAGATAAGTAATGGCCAGTCAATCAAATATGAAGCACTCAATAATTACTAACACAAATAATAAATGAAATCCTAAATACTTAGATTAAAGAAAACCAATATAAGTCACACAAGATTTATTTACATCCCTAGCATAAAGATAATTAGCTCATAAAAGAAGAAAGAGAGAAAGAAACAATCAAACTAATGATATTGAAAATGACAAACTTTAATTCTTTAAGCTCTTAAATGATTGCCTCATTGCTCCTACACCCTTACTTGATTGAATTCTTCACTTTTTGGATGATTATTTCTTTCCCTAGATGGGTTCTCTCTCTTTAATGATGATGTTTAGCCTCTTTAAATAGGGATTTAGCCAAGCCTTTTGGTTAGGAAAGTCAAAATCCAAGAATAGGAAGGAAAACCTTTAAAAGAGTAAATTTGTGTTTAAGTTGCATGACCATGTGCATGGTCGTACCAATATGTGATTAGCTTGTAGCAAAATTTTGTGTGCATGGCCATGCCCAATGTTTTTGTCCTAGTTGATTCCTACCTTGTTGGTGCATGGCCATATACATAACTATGCGTAATGATTTTGTCTGACTTACTTCTTAAGCATTTCGATCGACTTTTGACCTTGAAGATGGCTAATTCAACTTATGTACAAAACATAAAAAGTTGTATCCCTATGTCTTAGATTTCCAATGACTTTTGAATCACCTCATTTGGAGCTCTATAGAGGGAGATATGCCCAATATATCGAACAGTGCTCAAAACTGAAACTTAGGTTGCCTTTTCTTGGTCATTGGCCATTTTTCTCCTTTTTAACCCTACAAAACACAAATTTACTTCCTTTAATCCTTTTCACATGAAACATTAACATAATATCAATAATAGTTAGAAAGGAATTAACTATAGAATATATGTAAATTATGTACTAAATAAGGACCTTAAATGTTTGAGCTCAACAACTAAGTTCTCATTCGAATTAGCTCCAAAAGTCTTTTAGACTTCAGTTTCTCCAATTAGCAATCTAATAATATTTGTAATATATATAATTTATTAAATTATGTGTCTTTAAAATTTGTAGGAGCTTCAAAATTGTAAATTTATATTACCTGTAAGGACATAACTTTTACCACATCGTTGATTCAGATTTTCAAAATCCAAGAGATCGAATCTGTATATTGGAATTAAAATACCGTCATCACTTACTTTTTTAACAGTTATTTTTTTTTCTAAAAAACTAATATATATTTATTGTCCCTAATAAATCAATAATACTTCTTTTTGAAAATGAGACTGAAATATTTGATCAAATATATTTCACGTTTTTTCATCAATCCTCGGAGTTTAGCTGTTATATTGTTTTTAGGATGATATAAATGTAGTTTTCCTATATTGAAGTTATGAAGAAAATTAATATAGGATAAAATAATAAATAAAAATGTCCTACTTATTTTTATACTTATATAGTTAAAAATGTAGTTGTGTTACCTTATCATAAAAAAAAAAAAACCATCTTGTTGCTATTGAAACTTTGATTTTTGAAACTGATATCCTAGAATCTCAATACTCTCACTTTGATTCTCTAGTATTCCTTCTCAAAATCATGCAGGTTTTCATTCCGAAATCGGGTATTATATTGCTATTTTTCAATATGAATTTGTGGTCATATCATTTTTCAGTGTGTATTTTTGTAAGCATGTGTTACACATATTATGCTCTTTTTTTTTAAAAAAAATTCTAATGTAAATATAATGTGTGAGTTTGTCTGATTAATTAAATATATAGTTTAATGAATCTTTTATTTTTTATTTATTTTTTTATGACATATCATTTGATCTTTTGTTTGTGTGATTTATATATTTTTATTTCAACGCTTTTGTTCTTTAGGGCATAACTTAATTTTTTTATTTGATTTAATTAATATTTTTTTTTATTTCTAACAATTCTTGAAATTGAGTTGCTAAAATTTTTCTTTAGGATGACATGAATGTAATTTGTCTATGTTGAAGTTAGAAAGGAAATTAATATAGGATAAAATTATAAATCGAAGTGTTTTACTTATTTTTCTATTTTCTTAGTTAAAAATGTGGTTGTGTTATATTTTCATCAAGAAGAACTATTTCGATATTATTGAAATTGATGCTCCAGAATCTCGACACTCTCACTTTAATTTTCCAATCATCTTTATTTTAGTTTAAATTCTCAATTAAAGAGTATTGCTTATCTTTTTTTTCAAGTTGGCCTTTTATTAAAAATGAAAATAAAGTAACTAATTTTGATTCATTATAAATATAGAAGCAAAAAAAAAAAAAAAAAAAAAAAAGAGTGGATAAAACATAATGATGTTTAACATAAGGCATTTGATGAAAATAAAGGTCCAAAACACCAATTGTAAAGTAAAAAGGTGAAGTACAAAGGATAAATTACTATAGTTTTTTCATAAAGTTTTTTTTTTTATATATAGAGTATGTGTTCATAAATATATTATAAATATCATTAATTTCAAATGAACTAAAAAATCAATATTTTTCATATTTATGTTGAACATTAAAGTGTAAGGAATAAAATAATATATGACATGATTGATAAATAAATGTATTTGGCATTAATGTGATAATTTAAACATTGTAACCGATAATTAAATTTTAAATAGTGATCATTAGTTACATTTTTAGAGGTTTGAAAAATTTATGATATAATTTGTGGATGAATGTATTGTGATTACATTTTTAGAAAATAAAATAATTTATGATATAATTTATGGATGAATTTAATTATCATTGATGAATAATATTTGTATTTAAAATATTACAATTGACAATTATTAAATAATATAACTCATAATTAAATTTGAGATTTTTAATTTAACGTGTTAAATTAATTTATTAAGAATTGTTTAAAAAATTTAATATTAAGTGAAGTTTAAAAATCATATTGAGTTTAGTAGGACCTTAAATCTTGAAACTTAACAACTACTTTCTCAATTAGGTTAGCACTAGAAGTCTTTTGAACTTCGATTTCTCTGATTGACAATCCAATAATGTATGCAATATATATATATAATTTATTCAATTATATGATAAATTATGTATCTTTAACATTTGCAGACACTTCCAAATTATAAATTTATATCACCTATGAGAATGTAATTTTTACCATATCGTTGATTCATATTTTCAAATTTCAAGAGATTGAATCTATGCCTTGAAAATGAAATGATTACTTCTTCAACAGTTATTTTTTCAAACAATTAATCATAAATTTGTTGTTCGCAATAATTCGATAATGTTCGTTATTGAAAATGACATTAAAATATTTAATCAAATATATTTTTTCTTCTTTCAACAATCCTCGAAAATTGAGATATTACATTCTTCTTCATTATAGCTTGAGTATAGTTTGCCTCTATTGAAATTAGGAAGGAAATTAATATAAGATAAATTAATAAATAATAGTTTTTTATTTATTTTTCTACTTTTATAAGTAAAAATGTATTTGTGTTCATCAAGGACAACTATTTCAGTGTTGTTGAAATTTTGGTTTTTGGAACTAATTTCCCAAAATCTCAATACCCACACTTTGATTATCTAGTTATCCTTTATGAAGTATTGTTGACCTTTTTTGCTAGTTACCCCTTATTAAGAGTGAAAATAAATAATTAAAATAGGTAACTAATTTTGATTCATTATGAATATAAAAACTAAAAAAAGGGAATAGGTAAAACCTTATAATAGTGGACATAAAATTTTTAGTGAAAATAGAAAATCAAAGTAAAAATTGTAAAATAGAAAAGGTGAAGTAGAAAGGATAAGTGAGTATAGTTTTCTTCACAAAATTTATATTATATATAGAGTTTGTGGTCATAAATATAGTATAAGTGTCATTAAATGTTATAATTGACTGAAAACTCAATAATTTTCATATTTACATTGAGCACTAAAGTGTATAAAATAAAATAATTTATGACATTTTTTGTAAATATAAGTATTTGGCATTAATGTGATTTTTTAAATATTTTGTTGATAAGATATAAAAGTGCATATTTAATTATGAAAAATGTTCTTTAATTTTATATTTAATTTTCAATTCTAATTGAATTTTATATTCAAAATTTTAAATTTGATATTTCAAGTGCATTTGAATTGAAAGGAGAGATTAAATATCATTTGGAAGATTTTTTAATTTTGGGGCTAAAAGAGGTGAAATGCACTTTACGGCAAAAAAAATTGTTGTGATAAGATGCGGGGACGACTTATCAATTCGAGACTGACAAATTGAAAGGAACAAGGAGCTAATTTTCAACCTTATTTTCATAAAAGATCTTATCTTATTTTGAAGACTTAAGTTAAGAGATTTACCTGAAATTTAGATCTTCTTTTGATATTTTTCAAAAGCATTTAGGAAATCAATTTCTCTAAAGATTTTTGGAAGATCTTTGAGACATTCTTGAGAAATATTTTTGTGTTATAAATAAAAGTCTTTTCTCTTGCAAGGAGGAAAAAGAAACGTGAATTAACAAAGGAAGAGTGCAACCAACCTAAATTGAAGACATTTTTATTTTCCATTGAACTCATGATTCTATCTCTTTTTCTTCTTCTTTCTAGTTTTTTTTTTCTTTTTTCATAAGCTAATTTTCTTGTAGCTAAATTTATGAAAACCTAATCATAACAATCTATTGATTTTTATTTTATTTAATCAAGATATTTTTATTTTCATATTGTTTATGAATTAGTATGCTTAATGCTATTAAAAGCTTGATCACCTATTGATTAATGTGATTTATGTTAATTAATTGGGAAAGGATTTTGTATAATTGACTAGATAATTGATGGTGTGAATTGAATGGTATATAGAGATATGTATACATGGTTCATATGATTTTATAGGTTTTTCACATAGTTTAATGCGCTTTCTATCTTGAGAAACTGTATAAAGAAATATGAGAGTTACTTGATAGGAATAACATTAATATATTTCAGGGAGAATATTAAGCAATTTTAGAAAAAATCTCAGCTTATGAAAATAATAATTTATCTTGGTTGAATTTAATTAATTGAAATCTTTTGAAGTGGTTGGGTGAACAAATAGTCTTAAATCTTTAAATTTGATTGTTGCAACTTTAATGATTTATTACTTTCTTTTTATTTACTTTTAGTCTTTAAATTTTTGTAGTTTAATTATTTTAAATTTTTATAGTTTAATAATTTGTTGCTTAAATTCGATTATCCAAATAATCATATATTGACTATATTTTTAGTACTTACTTTAATTTAGGGCACAATTTATGAATAAATGTATTATAGTTATATTTCTACGCAATAAAATAATTTATAATATAATTTATAACATAATTTATAGATGGTAGGATGGTGATGAGAGGTTGTGAATAATTATATTTGGTATTAATGTGAAATTTTAAATATTGTAATTGTCAATAAATTAAAATTGTGATAATTAATTATATTTATGATATAATTTTTGGCATAATTTATGAAGTAATTTAATGATATAATTTATGGATGGTAGAAAGGGTGGTAGGAGCATATTAATAATTATACTTCACAATAATATAGTATTTTAAATATTGTAACTATCTATTATTTGACATTCATGTGGTATTTTAAATATTGTAACTGACAATTAATTTTAAATAGTGATAATTAGTTATATTTATGATATAATTTATAGCACAATTTATGAATGAATTTAATTAAAATTTCATTAATGAATATTTTTTGAAGTTAAAATATAATTGATTTACAATAATTTATTAGAAAGAAATTATGAAGAAGGGATTATGAAAGAAAGAATATCACTTAGCATATTCTTAGAAAGTCATTTGTCAATATTTGAGAAATCTCTCTTAAAAGATTGTCATATGACAAACTCTTAGAAAGACAAACTCTCAGTAAACTTTTCTAAGAGAGTGTCAGGTGATAAGTTTTTAAGAGGACTTAGCCTATTTTCACATTTAATATAGATATGTGTAGCTAAGATATTAGTGATATTCTACAAGAATACTTAAACATTCATATTGTTATCATCTATACAATTGAATTCTTTTACCAAGTTGAAGTAAAAACAATAATTTTTGACTTTTTACTGAATAACTCTTCTTATTCTTGATATTCTCTAATTAAATCTTTTCAAATAAACTTATTTTTTTATTCATGCATTAAAACAACAAAAGAAATTATATAAAATTATAATATTAAGAAAAGTTAAATAACTAATTGATCTTAATGGAACCTTAAATTTTAGAGCTAAAAAATCAATATTGTAACCAAATTAGCATCAAATGTCTTTTGAACTTTAATTTTTCTAATTAACAATCTAATAACATCTGTAACATATATAACTAATTGAATATCATGTGTAAAATCATGCAATATTAAATTTTATAAAAATTTTAGAATTATTAATTTATATTACCTATGAAGACATAACTATTTCACAATATTGATTTAAACTTTGAGAATTTTAAAAATTAAACGTGCATCTTGGAATAGTAACACTTTCATCATTTACCTCTTCAATAGTTGTTTTATCAAAATAAATGATCACATATTTATTTTCTCCAGTAATATTATAATATTTTTTATTGATAGCTATACTAAATTTTTTGATCAAGTATGTCTTTCTTTTAAATTTGAGCTGCTGTAATTTTTTTTTTACAACGTTGTGAATATAGTTTGTCTATATTATGTTAGAATAGTTAGTAATGCCAAATCCCACATTGGTTAGGGGGAAACAAAATCAAGTATTTTTAAGGCTCCATCATTCAAGTAAATTAAATTTGAGTAAAGTGTTTTGGAGAAGTCCATTAGTCTTGAACACATAGGTCAAAGATGGGCACTTGGCCTAAAAGCTCGAAAGCAACTAATATTTTATTAATTATTTTACAAAAATAATTGCCAATTAATAATTATTTTATATGCAATTTTTAATTGTTAGTGCCTTTTCAAAGAGACAGTTTCTTCTAAAACTCAACTGCTAAAAATATGATTATAACTGTTTTTGGAGAAAACTGTGATTTTGCTATCAAGTTTTGTAATTAGTTTTGTGAATCTTGAAGGAAATTACCATTAAACTCAGAGTAACATAGTGAGAGCATAATTTTATTAAGGACAATATTCTCATGGACAAAACTATCGTCTTGTTTTTCCTAACATATTAGCATTATAAGAAAATATTACTATAAAATAAAGAACAAATAAAAGTATCAAAACTATTTTTGAATTTGGATATAAGCAAGGTAGATGTGTAATATTCTCATCAAGGAGAACTATCTCGGTAATATCAAAATTTCTGTTTATAAAATTGATATTCTATAATCGTGATACACTAACTTTAATTCTCCAATATCTATATCTAAATTTACATTTTTGATGAAGGAGTATTGTTCCTTTTTACAAGTTGTTTCTTTTCAAAAAGAAAAATAAATAATTATTTATGATTCATTGTAAATATGGAAGAAAAAAATAATCATAATGGATAAAATGAAGATAATTAGAGATAATTATTTTCTTTTCAACAAGTTGTTTTTACTACTCTCTTTATTTATAATTAAGATAATTAGAGATAATATCTGAATTATTATATATCTATTTCATTTTAAAAAACTTAAAATGAAATATGATATTATACAGAGTTAGCATAAAATATCTTAATGGTGAATATATATATATATATATATATATATATATATATATATATATATATATATATATTCTGAATAAGTGCTCCTTCACAAAAATTAAATATATTTTACATATTTTCATTCAGATAGTTAACAACTTATTATTGAGTTTGGAGATTTAGATTTAGATTATTGTGTGAGATTTTTTCCCAAAATTAAAATTGCGATTTATAATTTGGTTTTTATAATATTTTCCTTTATATTATAAATTTTTGTTTTAAGATATTTAGGATATTTTTTGAAAAAATTGGGAAAATTTTTGGTTGATTTAAATTGAATGTGTAAATCTTAAAACAAACTTAAGATTATATAATGTGATTTTGTATAAATTCTAGGTGGATTAATTACTTTTTAATAAACTCTTGATAGATGATATTGCTTCAAATTTTTTTCAAGAATAATAATACACAAAGTTATTACACTTAAATAAATATTTGTTTTGAGAAGGTATGTGTATGTTTAATAATTTTACAAGTTTCTCACCAATTTTAGATTTAGTTATGTAATCTTTTAAGATGAAATTCGAATCCATTTTTAATAAAGAAGACCTACCTACCTTTGAATGTTACCATCCCTAGCTAAACCTTTTCAACCTTTAGAATATACATTTTTGAGTATATAATTATCTATTTCTTTGTTTAACCACAATAATCCTTACCATACAATAATGTTATAACTTATCTTATCGAAAGAACATTATAAATTGAAATATTAAATAACATGAGATTTTTTTAATATATAATTTCGGTTGGAGATTGTTGAGCTTTAAAATGAAGTATGCAATTTGATTCATTATGTCTTTTTGCTTGAAAGGATTTCATAATAGGAAGGAAATAAGTTTGGGAGAGAAAGGGAAAGAAAAAACAATGAACCATGCATAATAAATATTATATTTGAGATGGTTTGCATCGGAAATACAAAATAATATATTAGTAGATGCTTGTTTGATCAAATAGAACACTTATTTTGTGTTGATTACTTATATATATGGTTCATGCTTAAAAGGTTAAGAAAGGGGCATTAAAATAAGGAGATGACTTAAGTTAAGTGTATTTAAGGAAAATTAATATGATAATTCTCAGGAACATTAGTCCTTTTTTTTTTTTTTTTGTAAATTCTCTTGTTTTGTTATCTTATTCCTTTTTTTATTTAACCCAATACCTAAGTCTAACATTACATCTTTAACTTTTTGATTCTCTTGAAAACTATGAGATTACATTAATGAAGACTAATTAAATATTTTAGATTTTTAAATTGTGAAGTTATCTTATTTGTTAAGAAGTTATAGAATTGTTAAATATGTTCATATCGTACTTTCAATACATTAAAGTTAGTAAGTATAGTATTGCTTTTATACGTTTAATTAGGATGTTCATGCAATTTCATTGATTTTTGAGTTTTGCAAATAGGGTTAATTGTTTAGAAGTTATATGTGTTAATCATATTATTAATCATATTCTTAAGGCCTTATGATAATTTTATTGGGTATTGTAGAACATGTACAATGAAAAAACAAAAATTTCTATACATGAACCCCACCAAAGATCTATGTGATTCGATCAAATCGAAAGGAAAATGATACGAATCTTACTAATCCGTGCAAAAGGTGACAAATTTGTTGGAAGGTCAAGAGAGAATTTACACTAGCAACACTCTACTTCAAGCTTGAAGTTGGATCAAGGCATCACCAAACAATGATCGTCCTCTGTAGGTATCCACACAAACAAACTAATTCAAACATGTAGGGTGTGTTAGGCTTTTCTCTCTCTCCTTTTTGTGTTTTCTAAAACGTTAATGTTTTGCATAATCTTTTGAAAACCCTTAAAATGTTGTGTATATATATATATATATATTAACCATTAATATATTTTATGCTAACTTTGTATATTGAAAGATACAGACAATATTCTATTTCATTTTAAGTTTTTTACAATGAAATAGATATATAATAATTTATATAATATCCCTAATTATCTTAATTATAAATAGATAAAGTAGTAAAAACTCAATTTTGTTTTGAATCTATTCTATAAGTGTGACCCTGTAGGTTTACATAATATTGGTAGTGACCTAAAAACCTATTTTAGCTCACAAGTCATAAGTGACCTTTAATAAGATATTATGACTACCTAAATTATGCGTGAATGATCCAACCTAAACCATTTTACAAATAGTATTATAATCATTTTGTCACATTATATGTCAATTGAACATAAGACATAAATCATGTCATCCTTATATAGTTCAATTTTTCCTTGATCTCCAAGTAGACTAATGTAAAATGACATTGATAACATTTATAAATTCATTACCACATTATCATACAATCTCTTCAGTATAACTTATCGAGGGATCCAAAGATATATTTCTTATAAAAATATTTGAAGGACAAATTCCTTCTCGATCACTCATATTTTTCTATATGATTTACTCCATGTCTAATATTAGTCTATACGATCATCCAGTTAAAGATAATGTTGGACTATATCAAAACATAAAGTTCATTATATTGGAATCTATAGTGATTTCAGGTTAGACGATTAAGTTAATACTATTGTATGAGAATCATTTATGACTATTAATCCATGCAGTATTCTCATATTGAGTCGGTCTAATATAATATTTCTTAAATATTTATCTATGTATTTGATTTAATATCATATATCCATGACTAATAAAACATAGTCATCAATTAAACCCATATTAGTCTTCATTCATTATTATCCCAATAATAATGATAGACTAGGGATAATTTAAAATAAAATTCTTTACACCTAAATGTTTTGCTATTAAGTCACATACTTGATGACATTAAGTAGAATTGACTATTCATGAAATTTATTATTTAGTCATAAATAAAAAAGATATTTAATAAAGTGTAACCATGACATTATTAAGAAAATATTCATTACAAACATTGGCCAAAGACGTATAACTAACAAATTTAAATTTAAATTTTTGCATGTTAATGTAATTATGATCTAAACTTTTAAAATTACCAAAATAGGCCAAAATTGTATGGCTTTTACGACAATGTTAGCTTAACTCATGTCGTGATCAAAATTAATAATAACGTAATATATCAGAATCATGAAATACATAAATATAAAAGACATTCTAATAAAATTTCATTATTGCAATTAAATTTCACTATCTTTTGATATAAATTTTACTAGAAATTGCACCATAAATATGTGATATTGATTTATTTTAATAATTTTTAAAGTTTAGACTAAAATCATACCAACACACAAAAACTTAGATTTAAATTATCATTAGGCCTTTTATTAATTACAAAGGAATGTTTATAGATATGTGATTCTAATTTTATTTTAATATTTTTTTTTAATTCTTGAGGACAAGCACTAATCCAAGTTTAAAAGAATTTGATGTGTGCATTTTGTACACACTTAATTGGCATAAAAATTTTGAATTTTGTCTGTTGAAATATGCATTTACTTCTTGGAACATGAATTAACCATAGGATTTTTAGTTTGTGAAAGATACAAGAAGAGAAAGTGCATCTTAGAAGATTTTAGAGGTTTATTCTTGATAAAGATTCTATTTTGGAAGTTCAAATGAAAGAGAAGTTCAAGAAATTTATGAATAAGAAGTTGTTGGAGCATTATCTTGAAGAAAATTGCAAAACGTAAATGGAAGTAAGAAAAATCAGCAAGGAATATAGCTTGCATAGCCTTTAAGCTGTGCAATGCTGCATGGCCTCAATCCTAGCTGTGCATTATCTCAAGAAGCTTAACCTGCTGAAGAACTAAGCAAACAGAAGACATCGGAATGGCATGGGTTCAAGTATGGTCGTGCGCCATTGCTACCAATTTTCCCATTTCATTTTTTTTCTTTCTTTTTTAGATTTCTTTTGTGTTAGGGTATATTTTTAAGACTTATAAAAAGGGAATAAGCCAAGATATAAAGGGGGATTCGACCTAGCAACTTAAAAGAAGACATTAAGATGGAATTTATAATTTTATTCGAAGATTTCAAGGGTTAAGGATGCTAATTTTAATCCTTTGTTAACAAAATGATTTTGGGAAGATACTATAACTCTTATTTTTCAATTGTTCTTACAAATGATTGTGATGTTGGCGAAAAAGTTAAGAGCCACTTCAAATTTCTAAAATCAGTGGAAGAACATGAGGTTGGAGGGTGTGGTGCCTGGTTTTTACTGGTCATCCATTATTTTTGAGAAAATACATTGAAAAATTAATGTCATCAATTTGCATAAAATGGAATGAAAATCCCCTCTCTCTCTCTCTAAGAAAAGGTTAGTACATTTAATATTTTTAAAATTAGATCAAATAGATAAAATTAAGAATTAATTATTAATTTAATATTAAAAATTAATGAAAATTAGAAAAAATTAATTAAAATTAAAAATATTAATTAAAATAAAAATTTTATTTAAACTAATTTAATCTAACATTACATCATTTAATAAAAAATTTAAAAAGTTATACTATTTTTTCAAATTTTAAATTTTAAAATAATTTTAATTATTTTATCATATTATATATATTTTTAAATATATTTTAAATAAATAAAAAATTTCTATTAAACTGAATTAGATTTTGAAACTGATTTTCCTTCATTTTAAAAAAAGCCAGGAACTACTGCAGGCGGAAAGAAATGAAATTCGCGAAAGAAACAAATAAAGAAAAATCTTTGGTCCTGGAATAAAAAATATGAACATACAACAGGTTGGAAGAAGAAGAAGACGACGAGGAGCAGGAGGAGGAGAAAAGCATGCCAAAGTCAGACGCAGTGGCAAATGGACAAGCAGGAGCAGGCGGCGGTATTATTGCCCAAATTATCACTTATCCCCCCCAAATTGTACTACTTTTATCCTTTTTTCTCCTTGTCTTATTATTCTTCTGGGTCGTTTGTTTCTCTGTTTTTGTGTTGTTGTAATTGAATATTCGTAATAATTGTAGGTAAATACGCGCCAGCAAACCGAGAGACTGACCAACAATAAGGAAAAAAAAAGAAAATGAAGGCCTCCTTCATTCACCTTCTCTCCAGCGCACTGCATCTCCAACTGTAACGCTTCTTCAAATTTGATCGTTTTTTATTTTTAATATTTTTATAGTTAGTTTTATTATTAATTGAGTATAATTTAAGAGAAAAATAACAGACGATATCTCATTTTTTGCTATTAATTTGTGATTTTATAGGAAATCCTGAAAATTAGAGCTCATTGATGAATTATGAAAGTTTTCTGAATGAAATTGTGCAATTTCAGAAGTTTAGTGACCAAACAAAAATTTGACAATTTAAGGACTAGTTTTGATATTTTTCAGATAGAATTTGAATTCAATTCTCATTCAAATTGGAAAGATGATGTGCAGAATAATAGGAAAATTAAAGGCACTGGGTCCTATTCAAAATAAAAGAGTTTAACATTAGTTTTTTTTCTAATTGGTGGATGAGTATATTATTTCTATTTTGAAGGAGAGTAAGGGGAGTATAAATAGTAGAAAGAGTTTTAGTTTTATGAAAAATTAATTTCTGGAGAGAGTTTTTGTTTATTTTATTTTTCCAAGGAGAAGTTTTTTGTTTATTTTTATTTTTTTTTCTAAAGAATGAACTATCCACAAGAGTATAATTATTAGTCAATCATCAAACTTGAAGATAATTGAAGAATACAAGGGTTTTATCATGAAAACTTTTCTAATTTATTTTCTTTTTATTTTTGATATTGGCTAGTAATTCCACTATGAACTAAATTAATTAGGCATTAGGTATGATAAACCTTAAGATGAGTTTTAAATTATGATTTTCTTTAGATAACAAAATATTTTCATTATTTATGAAATTCAATCGTGTTTGCTCTTTTTCTCCTTGAATTGATATGTCTGGAATATTTATTCTCACCTTATAATTCTTTATACTTAGATTGAAAAATCAAGTTATTGAATAAATTTAGCACAATTGAAAGGAGTTGCATGTATCCCTAGATATACGATAACATAAATCTTTTGAATTAAGGTCAAACCTATTAAGAAATTCAAAGAACTATAATGAATTTTAGGGGTTTTAATTAGGAAGAGATTCTAATTAATCAACCTAGAATTAGATGTTAATGATTTTGAGAAGGACTTTAACATGCTAAAGGAATTTCCTCGGTTCCATAAACATTGAATTAGATTGTATTGTCGAAAAAATTAATTTCTCAACAAGTCTTATGGGGATTCAATAATTAAGTGTCATTTGTCATACTGGTCACCTTTTTCTCTCTAGTTCATATTTTCATTATTCTAGTTTGTTGAATTATTTTATTTTGGTTTTAAATTAGTTAATCAATTCACTTAAATAATAGAGAAAGAACTAATACTAGTACTTTTAGCCCTTGATTGATCAACAGTCGATACTCCTACGCTATACTGTATTCGATAGGTGCACTTGCCTATTTGATTTATAGGTGTTGGCATCAGATTATATCAAGTTTTTGGCGTCGTTGCCGGAGACTAAAATATTAGGAACACTTTATATCTATTAATTTAGCCAATTTTTATTTTTCGTAATTTTTTCTTTTTTTTCGGTCTCATTTTACCCTTCTTGTTTTAGTTTTGTTTTGGTTTCTACTCTTTTCAGGGACTTTAGCAGTGTATGACTCGAAGCAACACAACTGAGCTAGAACCTGAAGATTTTGAAATAGAGAGAACTTTCCGTCAGAATTTAAGACAAAAGCGTTAAAAGAATATTGAACATAATCAAGCGATAGTAATCATGGCATATCGTCAAATGACTATGTTTGACTACGCCAAACCCACTGTGATAGATGCTGGAACAAATATAGTGAGACCCACTGTTGCAAGCAATAATTTTGAAATCAAGCCAAATATCATTTAAATGATGCAGCAGTCAGTACATTTTGATGGTTTGCTAGATGAGATCCAAATTCTTATCTAACTAATTTCTTAGAAATATGTGACACTTTCAAGATCAATGGAGCTATAGATGATGCCATTCGTTTAAGGTTATTCCCATTTTCATTAAGGGGAAAAGCCAAATGATGGTTGAACTCACTTTCTAAAAGTTTTATTACTACATGGAACCAGATGATAGAGAAGTTTTTGTTGAAGTATTTTTTGCCTGTGAAGTCAGCAAGATTAATGAATGATATCTCATCGTTCATTCAATTTCATTCTAAGTCACTTTATGAGATGTAGGAACAATTCAAGGATTTGTTAAAGAAGTGCTCACAACATGGGTTGGACACTTGGGTTCAGATTCAGACATTCTATTGTGAATTGAATCAAATGACTCGTCAAATGATAGATGCAACAACAGAAGGTTCTCTCAACACTAAGACACCAGATGGTGCTCAAACATTGATCGAGGAGATGGTAATGAACAAATATCAGTGGCAAACAAATTCGAGTAACAAACCTGCTGATATGTATAATCTTGATTCAGTCACTGCTTTGACAAGTCAAGTTGAAGCTTTGAATAGGAAGATTGATGGATTGGTTTTAGCACCACAAATGGGTCAAGTGTTGCAATGTGACTTATGTGGAATGGGACATAAAAACCAAGATTTTCCTAATATGCTTAGAATGCAACAAGAGTAAGTGGACTATATGGGAATGTTCTAAGATCACAAAATAACCCCTATAGTAACACCTATAATCCAAGATGAAGAAACCACTCAAATTTCTCATGGGGGAACCAAAGGCAATAAAGAAATAATCTTCCACCAGGATACCAACAACAACAACAACCACCCTAAAAGAAGAAATCAAATTTGGAAGAACTAATGACCAAATTCATCCAAGCCTCTGATGCTCGACTCCAAGATCAAGATGCCACTTTGAAGAATCATGAAACAATGTTGAGAAATCAAGGAGCTTCCATCCATAATTTAGAGAATCAAATTGGATAGTTGGCTAAAATAATTTTAGAAAGGCCACAAGGTAGTTTGCCTAGTAATACAAAGACAAATCCTAAGAAATATGTGAAGGCAATCACCCTTAGGAGCGGAAAAGAACTATAAGCTGGACCTAAAGCTCAAGTCAAGGAGAAAAGTGTGGAGGAGACCCAAGACCAAGGTGATGCACATGCTATGCCTATTAAGGAATTCAAACCTACTATTTCATATCCTGCGAGACTTAATAAAGATCACTTAGATGAACATTATGGTAAGTTTCTTGAAGTCTTTAAGTAACTCCACATTAACTTATTGTTTGTTGAAACTCTTTCACAAATGCCCAAGTATGCAAAATTTTTGAAAGAACTCCTAGTCAATAAGAAGAGACTTGAGGAGTTATCTACAGTGATCCTTAGTGAGGAGTGTTCAACCATTTTGCAACAAGCTACCTCGAAAGCTCAAGGATCTAGGGAGTTTTACTATCCCCTGTCTTATTGGTGATTTGACAATTGATAGGGCTTTAGTTGATCTAGGTATAAGCATAAACCTAATGCCTTATAAATTATTTGCTAAATTAAGATTAGGGGAGCCTAAACCAACTAAGATGAACATTCAATTAGTTGATAGGTCAATTAAATACCATAGAGGTATCATTGAGGATGTGTTGGTTAAGGTAGACAAATTCATTTTTTGAGCTGATTTTGTCATACTTGATATGGATGTCGATGTTGAGGTTCCATTAATTTTGGGTCGACCATTTTTTGCTACAACTAAAGCTCTGATTAATGATAGTGCGGGTAAATTAGCTTTAAGGGTTGGAGATGAAGAAGTGACCTTTAAAATTTTTGATGCTTTTAAACACTCACTTGATCAAGATGACACTTGTTATTTCATTGATTCTATGGATGGTGCTATTTCTGATTATATGCAGACAATTATCTCTTAAGATCCATTAGAGCATTGTTTTGTTCAAGGTGAGGAGACAAATAAATAGGAAGGTGTGAGAAGTGAACAAGTAGCCTATTTTGAAGCTAATGAACCAATAATAAGGGAGAAAGCTTTTGAGGAGATTGATAGGAGTAAGGAGCACAAATTAAAACCATCCATTGAAGACCCACCTGCGTTAGAGTTGAAGAAATTGTCTGAGCATTTAGAGTATGCATTCTTGGGAAAAGATTCAAAACTCCCAGTAATTATAGCATCTGATATGAAAGAGAAGCAAAAAAATAAACTTTTAACTGTACTTAAGGAACACAATAGGGTAATTGCTTGGAAGATCTCAGACATAAGAGGAATTAGTCCCTCTTTCTGCATACACAAGATTCTTATAGAGGATGACTTCAAACCAGTTGTGAAACCATAAAGGAGACTAAATCCTAACATGAAAGAAGTTGTAAAAGCTGAGGTAATTAAAGTACTTGATGCATGAGTAATTTACCCTATTTTTGACAGTTCGTGGGTGAGCCCTGTGCATGTAGTAGCAAGGAAAAAAAGGAGTTATGATTGTTCTAAACAAGAAGAATGAGTTGATTCCCACAAGAATGGTTACTAGGTGTAAAGTATGCCCTGACTATCGAAAGTTGAATGATGCCACAATGAAAGATCACTTTCATTTACCTTTCATAAATCAAATGCTTGAGTGACTATCATAACATATGTACTATTGCTTCTTAGATGGTCTATCCGATTGCTTTCAAATTCCTATTGCTCTGGAGGACCTGTGAAAGACAAAATTTACTTGCCCCTATGGTACATTTGCTTATCATCCAATGTCTTTTCGATTGTGCAATGCACCCGTTACTTTTTAGCGGTGTATGATGACAATTTTTAATAAACTTGTGGAAAATATTATGGAGGTATTCATGGATGATTTCTCTATTTTTGGTGACCATTTTTATTTATGCCTTCATAATTTAGAAAGAGTGCTTAAACATTGTGATGAGACTAATTTAGTGTTAAATTGGGAAAAATGTCATTTTTGGTGCAAGACGATATAGTTTTAAGGCATAAAATCTCATGTAGGGGGATTAAGGTAGATAAAGCAAAAATTGAAACTATTTCTAAGTTGCCACCCCCGACTTCAGTTAAGCCAATTAGGAATTTTTTAGGACATGCCGAGTTTTGTTCAAAGTTCATTAAGAACTTTTCTAAAATTGTTAGACCTTTGACTCAGTTGCTTGAAAAAGATGTGCCCTTTGTTTTCACTTAAGAATGTTTAGAAGCATTTAACATTCTTAGGAACAAATTGACCAATGCCCTAATCATGGCGATTGCTGGCATATGAGAACTCCAAATTGTATAAGGAGAGGGCCAAAAAGTATCATGACAAGAGGATTCGTCTATCCAAACAATTCAATGAAAGAGATCAAGGACTTCTTTATAAATCTCACCTTAAATTATTTTTGGATAAGCTTAAATCTAGATGGTCTGGACCGTTCGCTGTCAAATAAAATTTTCCTTACAGCACAGTCGAGATAACTCATCCTGAAAAAGGCACATTTAAAGTGAACGATCAATGTTTGAAGCTCTATTTTAGAGGGGAGTTCAATAATAAAATGGTTCATGAGAAGTTAAAACATCTAAAATTTGAGTAAAATTGCTTATAGCTCCATCGAGTAAATGTTTAAACGATTCTTAAAATTATGCCTGTGGCAGTACATGTATGGTCGAAGCCGTGCATATGTGTTGTTACAATCGCACATGGGTTCTTTTGTCCTGTGCTTGTGCGGCAACCAACGCACACATGCGTCGGTGAGCACAAGGGACTAAAAAAATAAGACAAAAAAATAATAAAATAATAAAATGTATATATATAATATGAAATTATAATAATTTGATTTATGTAGGAGTTTTAATTAATGTGATTATTATTATTTTTTTTTGGGTGTTTTTCTTTTGTATGAATTTTCTTTAAAAAAACGAAGAAGTCCAACAAGTTGTGTGGTGATGCGCACATTTGTGCGCATACCACCTCACAAAGGGATCTCATCCCTTGGTGCCCAGTACTTGTGCTGTTAGGATCGCGCAAAGAAAAAAAAAGAGAGAAGAAGCTGAATCTGTACGACTTAAGGCCAGGTCATGTGTGCATCATCGCACATTGCTGCTGCTAGATATATATTCATATTTAAAAAAAATCAAACGCCATAAAACATCACTCACCCGACCACTACCCTCCTCACCAAAATCCCAACCTGCACCCTCCCTCATCCATTCCTGCCCGACTGCACCCTCTTTAGTCCATTCCTGCCTGACCACACCTCAACCAAATCCCAACTCAGACCCTCCCTTGTCCACTCCTAACCACCCACATCCCCCTTCCCAAGCCAACCCATACCCACCGTACCTCAAAACCATCCAGAATTGGATCCACAACCAACTTTTTTTTTTTCCAATTTGTGACATTACACACTTCAATTTTTAGGAGTTTTATGGTGTGTCATTCTTATTTATTATTTATTGCTTGTTAGTCAACTCCAATTTTACTTTAGGACCTAAGCTTGTGCTTTTACTGTTATTGGTGCTTCATTGCGTGTGATTTTGCAATCTGTTTGGATTTTATCTTGCTGGCATACTTTTCTGATATTGTTATTCCTCTTAGTTGTGTTATGTGTGCTGGTTTTTATTGTGAGCTATTTGTCTTGTCATTCCATCGCCTTTTATGTCTTGGCGTCGACCTTCGAAATGCCCTGCCTAACTCGCTCCCAATTTCAATGACACACGATTTACTTCCGTGGTCAATTCGAGTTAGTACGATAAGTACATTCTGCATAAATTCATTAGTGCACAATATATTATGTCATACATTGATACGTGACTTTGCATTCGAGCTGCATTTCATACGTTAGGATGGGAACGAATCTTGGATTTTCAGGTCAATATTGCCCTCAATTAGTTTGTGAATTTTATGCTAACATTGAAAACAAAATGACCCAAAATTGTTTGGAGATTCATTCTTTTGTTCGTGGTCAGAGAGTAGTGCTCACTTGCACTTCTCTTGCATCCTTTTTAGGAGTTCCAAATGTCGGCCCTCCACTTGTTTTAGGTCCCAATCGAATCACCGGTCAGCATTGCATCCTAAGTGATGAAACTTTTAATTTGTCTAGCACCACTTCTCAATTAGGCTTAGTTGCGTGCTACTAATGAGAGTGTTCATAGTACTTAACTAAGCACTTGGATGCCCGTTGTAGAGTAAAAATTACATTGCTTGCATCTAATGTTTTCCCAAGGCTAGTGCTCTTAATGAAGTGCGCATTAGTGATATTTACCTTACGCATAAAATGATCCATGGTTTAGGTGATATTGCAAGTGTCCCCTTAGCTCCCATTTTAATCCAATGCATTTGTGATGTTGTTCGTCTCTTATGGTCAAACAAAAATTTTATTTTCCCTATACTCTTAACCAATATTTTTGCAAGTTTAGGTTTTGATTTTGCAGGTGCGTGCATGGTTTCTATGGAGTCACCATAACTGTTAATACACTCTGCCACTTGAGCTTCTTCTCTGCTGATCACACTCACACTCAGTTGTCCACTATCCCCGATCACTCATCATCTGAGGATGATGCCTTTGCCGATAAAGGGCATGCAAGGCCATCATGGGAACCTCCACCAACGGTTAGGCAACCAACCCAATGTATATTGTCCTACCTACTTCATGACGTTCGAGCAATGCATGAATGTCAAAATCACTTGGAAGATGTGCAAAACCAAATGTCTCAACAATTGGTTCAACATGGCAAGCTCTTTATTCAAATTCAAGATTTCGTGCAATGTCTGTCTCCACCACATGCGCCTTGATTTTCCAGGAAAGTTTCCTAATTCCTTGTTTTTTTTTCTTTTTGTTTTTTTATGTGTCATTTATTTGTTTTGTCGTGCAGAAAACTTCTCCTCCACATTGAGGACAATATGTCTTAAGTGTGGGGAGAGTTTATATTGTTTGACAATTTTGTTTTTATTTGTTCCTATTTTAATCTATTTTACTTTCTTCATATATATATATAAAATTTTTTGATGTTTTATTTGTTTTATTGTGTGAATGACTCATTATTTGTTTAGTAGTTCCCTCATTTTCATCTTAACTTGGTAAAAAAAATCTAGTTATGCCTTCGATTCACTTTTTTAATTTGCAGACCTTGTTTTCTACCATAAATATTTAATTATCACTATCTTTAAAGAAAATCTCAAGGTTTGAAAATTTATAAATTCTAAAAAAAAATCATTTTTTACGCTATAAAGAAAGGTTTGAGCCTTTTTACCTTGTAATGTGCTTAACTTTGTGAAATTCCTTATTGAGTGAGTCCTTAAATAGTACTAGAGTCTCTAAAACTTGATTTGTTATCGTTTTGAGACCACATTATCGAATACAAGCATAAAAATGATTAACACAATTTAGGATTAGCCATTTGTTCCTTTTTCTTTCTTCATCCACCCTTTTATCTATTTTAGTGAGCCCCATTGAGCCTGCAAGAATCTTATTTTCTTTATTATAATCCCATGTTTAGCTGGCCAATGAAGCCTAGTCCCTTAAAAAATATTAAATTGATCATGTTTGCTTTGGGATGAGATTTGGTTTCTACAATTCTAAGGGGTTGTTTTATGAAATTAGTGAAAACTCTTAAGTGTGGGGTTGAGTGTTTTATTCTTTGGGGTGGGAATGAGAGAATGTTATTTGATTAATTGCTTGATTTTGCAAAAGATATCAGATTCATGAGAGTGAAATTATGTTTTGAGCGTGAGATTTGTTCTTAAGAGATCACATGAGTTTCATTTGAAAGAATATCTAGTAAGTATGATCAATTATTTTATAGTCCACTAGCCTAAAAACACCTACCCTTTACCAAAGCCCCATTACAACAAAAAGAAAGACCTTTTGATTTGTGCTTGTATTTGAATTAAAGTGGTGGAGATATGATTTATTCTCAAGTTTATGGTAGACTTTTAGACTATTTGTTGGACGATGAGAGCATAAACTAATCTTTAAAAACTTGAAATGAGGGATACATTGTGTGAAACTTGATAAATAATTTTTTTTTTCTGAGATTTGTGAATGAATAATCTTTGATACATTTGATTTAGGGATAGTTATGACTAAATAAGTATGTTAGAACACAATTTTTGCATGTTTGAGAATTGATGAATTTTTCACATAACTTGATTAATTCGATTTGTTATGATGCCAATGAGGGGATGAAATGTATTTATGAGTCAATTATGTTAGTCTTTATATATTTTGTACTTAGTGTTTTTCTTGTTTTATTTTGAGTCTTTTGTTCGTTTTTTTTTTTCCGTTAGTTTAGTATTTTTACTTAGGAACAAACAAAATGTTAAATGTGAGTGATAGTTCTTTATTTTTAGGGTTAGTTTTATTGTTAATTGAGTCTAATTTGGGAGAACAATACCAGATGATATCTCACTTTTGGCTGTTAATTTGTGATGTTATAGGAAATCCTAGAAATTGGAGCTGATTGATGAATTATGAAAGTTTTTTGGGTGAAATTGTATGGTTTCAGAAGTTTAGGGACCAAAAAGAAATTTGACAGTCTAGGAATCAATTCTGATATTTTTCATACATAATTTGAGTCCAATCCTCATTTAAATTGGAAAGATGTCATGCAGTATAATAAGAGAATTAGAGGCACTGGGTCCTATTTAAAATATGAGAGTTTATCATTAGTTTTTTTTCTTAATTAGTGGAGGAGTATATTTATTCCTATTTTGAAGGTGAGTAAACGGAGTATAAATAGGAGAAAGAGTTGTAGTTTTATGAATAATTAATTTATGAATAGAGTTTTTGTTTATTTTATTTTTCTAGGGAGAAATCTTTTGTTTATTTTTATTTTTTTTCTAAAGAAGGAGCTGTTCATAAAGGGAGAATTATTAGTCAACCATCAAGGTTGAAGATAATTGAAGAATACACGAGTTTTATCATGAAAACTTTTATATTTTATTTTCTTTTTATTTTGATATTGGCTAGTAATTTCATTATAAACTAAATTAATTAGGCATTTGGCTATTATGAATCCTAAAATGAGTTTTGAATTGTGATTTTCTTTAGATAATACAATCTTTTCATTATTTATGGAATTCAATTGTGTTTGCTTTTTATCTCTTTGAATTGATATGTCCAGAATATTGATTCTTGCATTATAATTCTTTAAACTTAGACTGAGAAATCATGTTATTGAATAGATTTAACAAAATTGAAAGAAGTTACATGTACCCATAGAGATAGGATGACATAAATCTTCCGGATTAGGGTAAAACCTAATAGCAAAATTCTAAGAACTATAATGCAATTTTAGGAGTTTTAATTAGGAAGAGATTCCAATTAATCGACATAGAATTAGATTTTAATGATCTTGAGAAGACTTTAACATGCTAAAGGATTTCCACGGTTCCATAAACATTGAATTAGATTGTATTGTCGGAAAAATCAATTTTTTTAACAAGTCTTAGGGGATTCAACACTTAAATTCAATTAGTTAATCAATTCACTTAAATTTATAGGTTAAATAATAGAGAAAGAGCTAATACTAGTACGTCTAGTCCTTGAGGGATCAACACTCGATACTTCTATGCTATACTATACTCGATAGGTGCACTTGCCTATTCATTCTATAAGTATTGGCCTTAGATTGTATTAAAATCATTTGGGTACCATACCAATAAACAAATAAACAAGTTCTTATTAGTCCATCAGTAATGGTTTTGTGATTTTTCAATAGGCTGTATTTGTGCTTTTATCAGGTCATTAAAACCGAAGGTCGGGGTGAACCTTATAACGGCCTTAAGCCTTTTCTCTTTGGAACTGTTGCTTTTCATGTCACACCCTCATCCACAACTTTGTTTCATTCGTATTGCTGTTGTACTGTGCTTTGTTTTGCTCGCCTTCTCTCCCTTTATGGCTTTATCTTTTTCATTTCAATGTTATTTACATTCCACTTTTACTGTGCTTTATGCATATGTAACGCATGCGCACAAATATGCATACCCATCTTTCCTATTACTGTTTAACAACATTATATGTCGACCTATCACACATGCCTAAAAATATAATCTTATTAATCTTGTTTAGGCACTTCATCTTGTAATTAGTGTGTACAAAAACAATACATCTAATGTGGAAGCATCAAGGGTAAGTTTGGTACGATATAATCAATTATAATGAAATATAATGAAATATTGTTAGACTAGACTATTCAAAACTGAGTCAAGACTCTCTTTTGATCTTGACAATATAGATTGAAAGGTTCTAATGTCAATTTTAAGTGTTGTTTTTACAGTTTATAAGAGTTATTTTCAATAAAAGTCAAAATCTTCATCTTTTAGAAGAACATCCAAATTCGCGAATGATATCCCCTAAGTCACGACTGTGACACTGCTATAAGAATGGATGAAGTTAGGCCAGAGAAATTTGTGGGCAAATTTGCAACCGCGACTCAGCTGAAGGGGCCTTGGTTGAATTATAGAGGAATTCGCGATCTCAGTCACGCCCAAGACACAATGATCTCTCGACCACGACTTTTGATAGTGGTTAGTACATAATGACTATATTTTTCTGAACAACCAATGGATAGCTAACACGTGGACTAGTCGTTAGACATAAGACGAGGTTCTTATCGCAATTTTTGACTCCACAATAAAAATTGAAAATTCGCGACGACGAAATAAGAGTAACGACCGCAACTTCAACCTGACAAACATTTAATCCTAAATCTACCTAGCACATTTTGGAGATTTGATGATAGTTTTAGAGTAACGCCTCTTTAGTGGATGTGGGCTATAAATACTCCACCAAATTGATGTTAATGCAAGAGAATAACTATTGATAGTACTAAAACTCTTACAAAGTTAATTCTCTACGTTAATTTCTTATTTCTTTGTACATAGTTTGGTGTGAGTTTTAAACACCTTGCATAGGGTTTAAGAGTGAGCCCTTGAATAGAAAACTCTTGTTTAGGTTTGAGAGTTAGCCTAGTTGTAAAACTCTTGTATAGGTTGAGTGTGAGCTTTGAGAAAATACTTGTAAGGTTTGGTGTGAGCCTAAACACTACGTTAAGTGTGAGCTTTGAGAAAACACTTGTAAGGTTTGGTGTGAGCCTAAACATTAAGTTGAATGTTAGCTTGTAAAACACTAGTGATTGAGTGAAACACCCAATTGGTGAAATGGGAAGTGCATATATGGTTGATTAATACTTGAACCACTATAAAAAAAATTGTGTCAATTTCTTTCTTCTTCTACTCATCTTCTTAAACACATTAACCCTCTTTTTAATTTTTAAATAGAGCACCAATTCAATCCCCTTCTTGGTGCCCTAAGCCAACAAATATGAACTCAATATTTTTGAACTAAAACTTCATTTGATTATATTGCATTATATTTCATTACATCATACTAAGTATAGCTAAGAGTCTCTTGGCTGTAATTTTTTTTTTCAGACAGTGTTCTTACTTGTCTATCCATAGTAAGTAGAAATTAACAATATTAATGCCTTTTTATAAACATTTTGCATCATTTTTTTTATTTTGATTAATTTTTCTTTAGCATGCTGTCAAAATGTAACTGCTTTGGAGGTATACAACTACTTTCAGTGTTTTAGATCATATGCCTGAAAGCATGTTACAGAATGGTGAATGGCCTTCTATGTTTTCTTATTTTAGTCTTGTGAAAAATAGTCTTATTGTGCATGTAGTTTTTATTCTCTTGTTGTGTGAAAGGTATCCGTAGTAAGAGCTGTGGCAAAACTGGGAGCAGCTGTCTCAACATACCCCCTATTGGTTGTCAAGGTAAATTCATCACATCTAAAATTATTATCAAGAGCATAAATCTTAAACAAAAGATGAATAAATATAAATCATCAGTCATCCTACCGACTCATAAAGTAACCATCCTCTTCTTAGCTTAATTCTTTCTTTTATAATTAGAATAATTTACTTGTTTAATTATATTAAAGATTTCATTGACTTCTTCATCTTCAGTAACTCTGAAAATTTTTATTTGCTGTGCTTAGAAGATGCTCTTTATTTTTTTCCCGGCAATTACCATTGGATTTCTTGCTGGCAATAATATGTAGTTAAGAAACTGATTTCACACACTAACGACAGTAGTCTCCTCACTGTTGGACAGTACAGGGACACACACTGGTCTATATGTAGTTCTTAAGTCTCTTCTTCTTTATGTTGCCTTATTTTCAGTCAAGGCTTCAAGCAAAACAGGAGATTGGTTGAAACAATTCATTGAGATACTCAGGTTTTCTTTTAGATAGATGCGAGCATCATATAATTGGCCATATACAAATCCATTAATTTGACCCTTGCACTTTAGCCAAATTTTTAATTTTACATAATCCATAAACTATGGTTCGTTTCAAATTATAAGCAAAGTTGCATCATCATCTCACAAGAAAATGGTATTTGTATTCTTTACTTCTGTGGATTTTTAAATGTTCGTACCACCTATTCATTTGTCCTTATTCTTTTTGCTGAAAAATATGGATGGTGCCTAGTGGATAGAGTTTTAAAGTTGAAACTCTGATGATGAGTGATATGTGTTGACTAGCAACCGATTATATTTTGTAGCTTGTTCTAGAAAATTGTATTATTTCAATTTCTAGGTGAATTTAAATTTTAGTTTGTTGGAAAAATTAAGAGAATGGTCTTCCTAGAAATGGAGGAAATGGTCTATGAGATTAGGTTTTGTTAAGTTGAGCATAATGCACTTAGTTTTCTCCTCCTGGTTGTCATCAACTCCTATTTGATTCTTCATGTGTGGCAGTAATTATGATTAATCTTGTTCCTTGTTCAGCTTACTTATTCAGTTCCTTGGTGCCCTCATACATGCTCGTTTTGTCATGGTTGAGCTCTGATGGGCACACATATTTTTGCTTCTCTTCCTCTTTGTTATAATCAAGAAAATTGACATCTCTAATGGCATATTGCAGGTACTCTTGATGCAATAATAAAAATGATCCGTTATGAAGGGTTGCCTGGATTTTATAAAGGGGTGGGCACAAAGATATTCTAAGTGTTCTTGCAGCATCTGTGCTTTTCATGGTTAAGGAGGAGCTTCTTAAGGCTTATGCAGTGCTGGCAGATAAGAGCAGGAAAGTTTTATTAAATTTGCATAGTTGATATCTTTACCATACAGGAGGGATAACTCTTTTCAGTATGTCAATCCTATTAGCGCATTATTTATAGCTCATGAAGAGTCAGCTATACTGGTCATCAGGGATATAGATGCTTAAAGTTGGCTTTTGACTTTTGTTGCCATAGATGTGGACAAATCTTCTCTTTGGATGTCGCATGTTAGACCAGTGTCAGGTTAGGTTTTCAGTTCTAAGCATTGTGAAATCTTGTAACTGACTTGCGGATAAGGATCATAGTTTTTCAGAATTTCAGGACAATCTAAATGTCAGATATGAAACGTAGCTACTTTCTGTAGAACCAGTTGACTATTTCCATCAGCATCCTGCATTGTTTTGAAGTTTCATTGCTAATAATTTTGCACCTTATGCATTTTAGTGAGCATCGCAGCTAAGAACACAATAGAAGAACGCATGAAGTCCTGTTGTCTGCCTAGATTCTGTGACCAAAGAAAAATGATAACGTGCATTCTTCTTTTGTACATCTGTTTTATTTTCTTACAGTTCTGCATGTAATGGATTATTTTAGCTTATGCTAGACTTCAGGTCTATTACTCAAGTCCATCTAGGCTGGTGTTGCTAGTAATTGGATTTGATGTTCTGTATATTTTTGAACTTGAAGGTATATGATGCTCATTGAAACCCCACCTACTTATGTTTTACAGTTGGTTTTACTTTCCTCCCTTCTTTTTTGCTTTTGTTGTGTAAGGGTGGAAAGCGTCTGTGCTTGGGCATTATCTGTGAATGCACTTAATACAACTATAGCAGCTCTTGCTTATTTGTATTCTTATATATCTTGACATGGATACGTCATAGTGTGTGTGAAGAATAGCTATTGATTGCCATATTGCCACTGCGTCACATCTGATTTTCTTCTGGATTTGCCATCCTGTACTGTGACTGAGTGACTATCTTCCCACCAACATGGAAAGAGGGCATGATCTCTAAATCCTCTGGTTCTAATCACTGGCATCGTGTCATAGTCTGCTTTATTTCATATATGAACTTTCACTATTGGGTGGCAGAAGTATGTTGGATTTGCTCATCACATCATTCTCCATCATAAGGAACTTGTAATGAAATTCGTAACTGTATATTATAACAGATTTTTTCGTTTCTATATGACTGTGAAGTACTTTGTTCAGATGTACACTCTAGCATGGTATATAGAAAACAGTGTGGATTGAATTGGCAGTCCTTGTACGTCAATATCTCCCCTTATTCAATTTATTCTTGTGACACAGCGCCTCCTTGCAACTCGAAGAGCGGAATAATCCTCTGTCCTGAATAATAAGAAAGATAAGAAAAGTATGGTGATTTGTGTGGATAGTCATTAAACTATAAGTAAAATTGTGATTATTAAAGATTGATTTTATTTAATTAGATTATTTAAATATGATTATTATTTTAATTAATATATATATATAATTTAATTTAATTAAAAATCTAAAATTGCATAGGATTCATAGGCAAATAATACAAATATGAAAATTCAATTTTAATTTTATATAATTATGAAATAATAGATTAATGTTTATTTTTATATGACAGTTTAGTGACTTGAAATTCTTAATTTAATTTAATTACATTAATTAAACTAATTATTGTATTTAAATAAATAAAATTGATTTTTAGTATAAAAATTTAAATCATGGTTTAATAATTATTGAGGAGTGGATTAGCCATTTCTTTTTATATTTTATAATGATTAAAATAGTCGAAAGGGAAGTGCTTGTGCGTCGTGTTTTTTATTTTCTACTCGCATGGTTTCTCTGTTGTCCTGCAAACGACGAACTTGAGTCCCTTTTGAAGCTTTGGGTTTTTCCCAGCTCTAGTTTCCTTGTCTTTGTCTATGTTTGCATTTTCGAACAGTATGTCTTGGCTGTACGGCTCCACACTTGCATCATTCTGCTTAAAAGAAGACAACGACAATCATTTGTGTTTAGGCTTTTCCCTTCTTTTCATCTGGGCTATCTCTACCAAAAATTGATCCTTTCCGAAAGAATTGGTTTTGGGACATATACGGGCTCCTGATTGGTTCTCCTGTAGGACAGATCCAGAAAAGGCGGACTCTTGGTTGCTTGCCTTTGTTTCTCTTCCGGATCGTCCTTCAGGCATCAAGGTGCTATCTTTCAACGAAGGACCCGATTTCTCGTATATACTATGCTGCTTTGTGGCTCCATGGCTTGCGGTATACTCGGGCTCAGGAGCGCATGATTTTTGCTTCTGTATTCTTGGAGGATTGCTTTCTGATAGGTGGCATTTGTTGCTTGAGGCGGTAACTTCTTCACTGGTTTCCACTTCAACCGGTTCTAAGCTCATATTTACCATAACAGTGTAACAATTTAATTCAGGATCTAGTACATGAATTTATAACATCACTCATGATTAAGCGGAAATAAAATTGGGTACCTGTTTGCACAGTAGATTTAGAAGCATAAACAAGTTGTATACTTTTTTACGCATTGGATCCCAAATTGTTCCCCAATATTATTCCGATCACTGAAAATAGAACACTCGAATAATAGATCAGAAGAGTTGAAAAAGAGAGCTAAGTCTTCCTCTCATTGACCTTCTTATAAGACAGCTACCAATGAGTGTAGCAACTAGGGTTGTCAAAACATTATTAAGGCAGGAGATGATACCTAGTCTATTTATAATAATTTTAACAGCCCACTCATCACAGATCCATGTTAAAATAAGCCTACACTAACCGTCTTCCATATCGGCCCACAAAAGGTGTCACAAGCTCATAATTCAATTGATCACATTTTAATTGGACTTATCCCAAATCAATAAACTATATTATTCAGTCCGTTTTATAAATAGTTAAAACCAACTCATAATTAATATTAGCCCACATAAAAAATTTCAACATTCTCCCACTTGGACAATATTAATTATAGTGTTTTTATGTTTTATGAAAGAAAACATTTTTGAAAACGACTCTCGGACTGAATACTTTAAACTCAAGTGTGGTCACACAATTTTAGAAAATATATAGTTTATTGATAAAGTGACACCTCAAACACAATCTTGTCCACATTAAATTATCAATATCGAATCATGATAGTAGTTATGTCCCTTATTGACATAGTACCAATCCATAGTCACAAATATTGACAACTTAATCGACTTGGATTCTGATATGGCAGTGTAGCAAGAAAATAACGCCCACATGTGATCAATATACTATTTTCTTGTCAGTCCTCCAAACATTTCTCTTTCACATATGCTCTAACGAGCAAGAGAAATTTACAAGGCTTCACAATAAGGTTGTTATTTCCATTTGGAAATACAATCACAATGTCTTAACCTTTGTTTCCATAAACACAATTAGAAACCAGCTCTGCTTAAGATAATCACACCATTCTTAAGCATATTAACCATAATGCCTTATCATTTGTTTCCAGAAACACAATTGGAAACCAACTCTGCTTAAGATAATCACACAAATCTTAAGCACACCACGCACAACCTGTAGCATGCTATATATATATATATATATAGAATGTGCACATGCGCATAACAAATAACCACAAAGCACTCAACTCATATAAATATGAATAAGCAATGTAGCAAAGTTATTTAACTTAGACACTCAATCACAAACATAAAAAAAAACTCTCACTAACCAAACACATCAAAGGACTCCACGATACCCATATCACAAACATGTTTCTTCAAAACTATGGGTCTAAGTCCTTTGGTTAGAGGATCAACTAACATCAAATCAGTACTAACTGAATCTCAATGTCTCCTTTCTTTATTAAGTCTCTGACTGCAAGATATTTAATCTTCATATGCTTAGAACCACTTGAACTTTTACTGTTCTTAGAGAAAAACACAATAGCATTATTATCACAATAGATTCAAAGTGGTCTAGCAATAGAATCAACCACAAGCAACCCAGAAATAAAATTCTTTAACCATATACTTGTGTATCAGCACCATAACAAGCAACAAACTCAGCTTGCATAGTAGAAGATGTTGTAAGTGTTTGTTTAACACTTTTCCACGAAACAACACCACCAACAAGCATAAAAATATAACCTGAAGTGGATTTCATATCATCTTGACAGCCTACAAAATCAGAGTTTGAATACCCTACCACTTCAACATCATCCATACGCCTATAAACCAATATATAATCCTTTGTCTTTTGCAAGTATCTCATTACCTTCTTAGCAGTTTCCCAATGATCCCAACTAGGATTAGAAAGATATAGACCAAAAACACTGACAATGTATGCAATATCTGGTCTTGTACACACTTGGGCATATATCAAGCTGCCAACTGCACTTGCATAAAGAATATTAATCATGGTTTGCCTTTCTATATCAGTTTTAAGGCACTGTTCCTTACTAAATTTATCTTCTTTCACCACAAGAGTATCACCACCTTTGCAAGATTGCATATTGAATCTACTGAGCACACGATCAACATATGCCCTTTGAGAAAGACCTAGTAAATGACGGGATCGATCACGACGAATCTTAATACCCAAGACAAAAGATGTCTCTCCAAGATCTTTCATATCAAAAGTCCTAGAGAGTAACTGTTTAGTTTCACAAATCATCCCCACGTCATTACTAGCCAATAAAATATCATCAACATAAAGAACAAGAAATATAAATTTACTTCCACTGATCTTATGGTAAATGCACTGATCAATCTTGTTCTCGGTGAAACCAAGTGAAGTAACAATCTCATAAAATTTGGATACTATTGACACGAAACTTGGTTGAGACCATAAATAGATTTTTTTAGTTTACAAACTAAGTGTTCTTTACCACTTTCTTTAAAACCCTCAGGTTGCTCCATATGAATTTTCTCACCCAAATCACCATTTAAGAATGTCGTCTTGACATTCATTCGATACAATTCTAAATCAAAATCAGCAACTAAGGCCATAATTATTCTAAAGGAATTTTTATAGGAAACAGAGAAAAAAGTATCATTATAATCAACACATTCACGCTGTGTAAATCCCTTAGCAACCAATTTGGCTTTAAATTACTCAACCTTTCCTTTAGAATCCTTCTTGGTTTTGAATACCCATTTGCAACCTATAGGTTTATTATTAGAAGGAAGTT
>CATIWR010401871.1:0-47995 GCA_949677035.1 Omphalea diandra
TATATATATATATATATATATATTATTGCTGTGAACACAATTAGTTCTAGAAACTAAACACACCTTTTGAATATAGTTTCCTTTGTGTGTAATGTTCAGTTATGGGTGTTAGTATTCAACTGGAAACCTCTAAGTATGATTCTTTGTTTCTTGTGGTGCATTGTAGCAGTGTCACTATATATGTTCTTACAGCAGTGTTATCTTTGTATGCTTTGTACTGCGGGTAGACTTGTGAATTGCTTGCTTTTAACAATGCTGGGTTTTATCATTAAATTGTACATGTTTCTTATAGCATTATTGTCTTCATACATTTTGGGGGTGCAAATAGACTTATGAATTTCTTGCTGTTAACAGTTTTGATTTTATGATTACATTAGTTTGATGTATGATCAGAGCTCTGCATCTCTCCAATAATATGGCCTAATTTTTCATGATCTAAAGCAATCAAGTCTGGTTTTGTTTCATGACATTTGGTTTCTAGACCCAATATGCTATCTTCAATTATATGCATTTGTTAATTTTTATCTGTTGCTTTTCAATATATAATGATTACCTATGGTTTGCAAACTGTGTTTGAGCTACCTAAACATATGATCTATTGAAGTTTTATATCTCAGTAAAAAATATTTTTTTCTTCTTCTAATTTTGGACATATGAAAAATAAGTTATGAACTCATTTAGTTGTTGTATAATGAGCAAAGAAGCCATATGTTCTTGAGATGGAAAGGTGGAGAAAAATAATATAGGGTTGGTTTATATACATGATTATGTTTTCCATACAAATTTGTTTGGCTAATGATGAAGGTATTGTTGTTTATGCACGTGGTTATTATGAATTGTGAGTCAATTCATGGCCTGCTAGGTGAGGTGATTGTTGGAAAAGGGAATTACCTGTTCTGCCGTATTTGATTATCCATTCGTCTCTTCTATTCCTTCATTTCATCTTCTTCTTTCCAATGTAAGTTGAGAACTGCTACATTCTTGTAATTTGCTTTCTGAATTGCTTGCTTTGAATTATACATCATCTATGAAGCATGGAAACACCATTGGATTGATGTTTCAGTGTTTTCAAAAACATACAGAAATGGGCCTGAAATTTTTGGGCCCATTTCTGCAATTTTTGGAAAATAGACATAGGGTATTTCTTTTTTTTTTTGGCTTGCAAGACAAAAGCAAAAGTAGATGATGGATCTGTTGCCAATGCTGGAGGAACAAACTAACATCAAAGAAACATACCACTTTTCAAGCCTCTGCTCCAATCTATCAGAAAATCACAAAGCTAAATAAGCAAATTAGTCTATTTTATTGTTGTTTAAAACTTACATCTCAAATTAAAAATAAGTAATAATTAATAAGGGATGACATGTAGTGCCTTTTTGGTTTGATGTTTCTCATTAGCATTAAATTATTGAGTACTCAAACGCTGAAAAAGAGTATTTGATAACTATCAATATTCAGCATTTCAGTTTAAAACTAGTGTTCAACATTTAGAAAATAAAGTTGAATGCTGAAATCTAATTTTTCTAATATTTGAAATATAAATGCTAGCATTTGGAAATTTTTTTGGCTGGTATTAACCTTACATTTATCATTATTTACCATTATACCAATTTGTATTTCATATAAAATCAAATAAAATATAAAAATAACTAGCTTTTTTGTCATTTTAATTGCCCCTTTAACTATAAAACACTTTATATTAATTGATTGCTCACAGTTAATTGTTGATCATTAACCGATGACCGCTAATCACTCACTATTGATTGTCATTGTGGAGCCAAGTAGGCTGGTAGATGAGAGAAGGGGAAGTGGGATGGCGGCTGAGTAAAGAGAGATTGAGTAGGTTAGGGTTCTTTTTTTTTTTTTTTTTTTTTTTTTTTTGTTGAATAATTTCTTAAGTTGATCCCTAAAATTTGATGTAGTCACTACAATTTAATACATGTTTTTGTCATAATTATAATTCAAAAATTAAAATTTATAAATATATATCCCTATATATATTTTATATATTTACATGTTTTCCTCACTTTTTCATTTGCCCATGTCTGTGTCCTTGCTACATAGTATATATATGTATATAGTATATCATTTATGATTTGGGCCATGAAAACTAGCATTTTAATATGCAAACAGCCATGGATAGAGAATGAAACAATCGTAGTCATAGCGATTTCATATCATTATTGATATTAATTTATTGTATCACGTTTGCTGTTGATTATGTTGATTATGCTTGTAGGTAATTAGAAAATAGTTATGGTTATTATGATTTCAATCCAGTATCTGCATATAATTATTATTATTTGAGTTTGTTCCATGATGTGGAAAAGCCTACTGTACTTTTACCTTCAGATAGAAAATGTTATTTTAATTTGTTTTGCAGATCCTTATGTTGATATGATTCTGGTTGATGGTATCACTTTCCTTTGCAGTGACCTCCAGGTAGCTGCTTCAATCATTGGTTAATTAAAAATTATGCTGATGTAATGGTTGCAATGTTGAGATTTAATGCTGATATTGACATTTATTATCTGAAGGTAGCATAGCATGGAAAATGTTTATTTACATGTTCTAAATAACATCTGAAACTTTTGTGTTTGTCAGGTGGATCCTCAAGATATAGTTATGGTATGTATGCATTAAACGCCTTCATATGTTACTTTGCAAGATGCACATATGCACAAATGTTGACTTTCCTTTGCCTTGTAGACATAATCTTTAATAAGTCTGGTTGAATATTCCTTAGAAAATCTTGAAATTTGTTGATCAGCAAGGTTTTTCTTTTATCCCATGTCATTCTTGTTTTCACGTAGGTGTTGCCTTGAAAGCTAAGTGGTACAGACTTTACCAACTGTAAGATTTTTGGAAAGATCATTGATCTGGCCTTCCTATCTTTCTGTGGGCCTATTGCTTAAGGAAATCATGATGTGATTTTCTAAGGGTACATACGACTAAGATTTTTGGAAAGGTCATTGATCTGATCTTCCTATCTTCCTGTGGGGCTATTACTTAAGGAAATCATGATGTGATTTTCTAGGGGTACATATGGGGTGATAAAGCTGGAAGTCTCTGCAGGTCCATTCACACTGGAGGTGGGTGACACAGTGCTGGTTGCAGGGGGGACTATTTGGGCTGCATTTAGGAGTTATTTGCATGCTCAACTGGGTAGAAACTTGGGTGATTTATTATGGTTTGAATGAGGGAAGGTTAAGGAAGCAGAATTGATGAAGAAAGAGAAGGGTTTTTGCTGTTTGTACTGGAAATAAGTGGCTGTGAACAGTTATACGAAAATAGTAAAGGAAATAAAGAGTTTAGGCATCGCACCAGACATCCTTAAGAGTCACAACTAAGGTTCTCATTGGAATCATACCTAGGGTTGAATTGCAGCAGACAACTCACTTAAAAGCATAGTTGTTAGAATTTCATTAATCATTCATGATTGAAACCACTACAATCATATGTATATATAACTTGAAATTAAAACCAGTACAATCATATATGTATATATAACTTGAAATTAAAACCAGTACAATCATAGGTATATATAGTTTGAAAGCTAGTGCTAAACCTCCAAGGCAATGGATTTCAAAACTTGCCAATCCTATAAAATAATGATTTGGATTCTCTGAGAAAACTAAAAAGGAATTAATGTTAGCCTAAACCAACTACGCCTCTAACTCAGAGAGTATAATAGATATAAGGCTTCATAAAGAAATCTAGACTATTTTCTATCAAAGCTAGAAATTACAAAATTGCCCAGATATTAAAAAAACACAATACCAGCAGCTAATTTAAATAAATAAACATATTATTATAACTCTATTAAGCCTAGGAAATTCTCTAATAATTTATCTATTGAACTCCATATTAAATCTAGATCATAATTCTAAGCTTGAGTCCTTGAATTTTGCTTTTGTTGAATTCTTTGTCCGCATCAGTATGGGAGTTTAATTATAACAAGTTTAATCTGGCTTATGAAGTAAAATGATTTATTTGAACTTGTGCAAAGCATGGAGTACAAGAAAAGGCAAATATGTAATATCTTGCTATTTCTAGGGGTGATTAGTGGATGGGAAATTGGGATGGTGCCTTATCTGGCTAAACAAATTGTTGAATGTTGGAGGATGGCAGAAACATCATAAGTGGCCCTTCAGAGTTGGTTTTCTAGTTTGTATTCACCATTTAAATATCAAGGCAATAGAAACAAATGACAATTTTGAGGCAATGGGTTCTTTTTATCTCCTAAAGTGCTAAATGCAAATAATGAGCTTGCCCGAGTGAATGGAAGCGCTATTGTCCATAGGTTTACGTTTTGATAATTTATGCTCTTCTAGTTTGTATTCACCATTTAAATATCAAGGTAATAGAAACAAATGACAATTTCGAGGCAATGGGTTCTTTTTATCTCCTCAAGTGCTAGATGCAAATAATGAGCTTGCTTGAGTGAAAGGAAGTGCTATTGTCCATAGGTTTACATTTTGATAATTTAGTAGAATGTGCAAAAATTATGTGACGCACGAAAAATTATGTGATGCACGAAGTTAAGATCAATTTTGTTCAAAATTCTAGAGTTTAAACATCTCCTTATATGGAGCATAGTTAAAATTAATTTTTTTAATGATGAGAGAGTGAGTAGATTGATTAAAATAATAGGAAAAAAATCCAAAAAAGGAAAGAGAAAACAAAGATGCAAGTAAGAAAAAAGAAGGGAGTGGGATGTAGGATGTCATGGCCCAAATAGGAGGATCATGATTGATATAAAGTCAAGACCGTGACCTTAACTTCACTAGTTTACAAGTACAATTGAACTAAGAAAAGCATAAGTGAAAGCAAATAACTTTTATATTTTAATCGAAAATGTTTATATTTCATAAATGACAATTTCACTAGTCTTAACATAATCATAACTAAGTAAGATATTTTATAGGGAACGTCTAATGTCTCGTGTAAATTATGTAAATTAACATATCTGATGTAAACAATTAAAGAAATAACAAACACATTAAGTGCATGACATAATCAAGTTCAAGTCATCAAGTATAATAATTAATTTCACAAGGATCATATTTTTTGGGGAAGACTAAGGCAAAATCGATCAAGTAATCTATATAAGACTTGTAGCCCGTATGTAACCTATAATCATTTGAGGAAACTGTGAAGTATATATTAGATTATTCACCATAACCTATGCCCATAAAACACATGTAAATATAATCTAAGTGTAACATGAGGGTTCAAATCTTTATATTATCCTAACACAACACATATTGATAACATTACATATAATAAAATAATTTTCATTAAATGTATTAAGCGTGAGTATACGCATATAGAACATATAATTCTTCTTCGACATCTAGGTATATAAGCAAACGTACACATGATTTCAACTATTCAATTAATCATTTGCTTTTAATTCAAGTATACTCATTGATCTCTCTCATGAATATAAGCACCACATAAAAACTCAAATGAGTCAATTCACTATCAATAACATCACTTAAATCATCATATGATTATATTTACTATCAAGTTATTAATATGCAAGATTGTAATTATAATAACGTAAATGAATATATGTACGCGCGCGCACACACACACACACACACAAACGTACACACACATTGTGAATGTCATTTATAATGTAAAACCTAAAAGTTAGAGTCAACTTAATTTCTTAATTAATTAGCAGTTAAGCAAAACTTATTATGTAATTTTCAAAATAACCTATGTAGAACTAGAGAAAACCTAAAATATCTTCCAATGAAATCTCAACTTAACCTTATAATATTTGACTCTTCAAATATTAAACTAAATAAGCGATCTCAATTATAGATCTATATTGAACAATAGAAGAAACTCTACCGAAATAAATATTTTAGGCACTCCAAAAATTTCACAGAAATTATATATAATTTGACATTTTAATGATACTAAAGATCAAAATAATATTATTTACTATTTTAAATTGCAACTTCAAGTGGATTGTGCTGCTTGACCGGATCCACAAAATATAGACATAAACAAACCCTAAACTTATATCTCAAGTACTTCAAAAATTTCAAGAAAGTTATATCTAATGCTAGACGTTGTATGAAAATCAGGTATTGCACAAGTCTAACACTAGACATCCTAGGAAACAACCTTATATGAACATATCCAACTATTAGATTGGCCTAAAATTTTCTCATAAAACTAGAAAATTATATTACTCATATTAAAAGCTCAACTGTGAATAATATATGTAGCTCTAGATATAAAATTTACAAGTTCGTATAAAAATCTGCGATCTTAAAAATAAATTCTATCATCAATTATGTTTATGTAAACCATTGAGTTGATCATAATTTCCTCTTAAAATTACTAAACCACCATCATATATCAAAATTATAGATCTAAAATCATTTTTTGTATCTGAATTGTACTAAGTAGGAAATCTCAATTTAATTTGAATAAAACCCTAATTGTAATTCTTAAAAGATTCAATTAATCCTAGAACAATATTCTTTCTAGATACAATCTATTTTCCTCAATCTATTCTAACAAATCTTATTTAATTCAATCATCAAAACTCAAGAGTAAACAAAGTCATTCCTCTAAAATATATATATATATATATAGACTAACCCCAACTCTAACCCTAATTCTAATCCTAATATATATATATATATATATATATATTAGGACTAACCCCAACTCTAACCCTAATCCTAAATATTAATTAAGTACTAACTATTATATTATTTATTTATTTTAATTAAATATAACTTCAAAAATTCATAATAATTATCTAGAAGTCCATAAAATATCCAGATTCGATATTTAACTCCAAACAAATATAATGGCTTAAGTGATAAATTTAAAATAATACTTTTCCAAATATACAGTATATGTAAATTACTAAAATACTCTTACTACATATATATATATCAATAGTTTACTTGAAATAGTTGAAGTCACTTGTAGGTGTTATTCATCAAATCTAAACCCTCAATTAAACTTCTAACTCAAGTATTAGCTATTTAAGATGATGAGAATGTCCCTATGGCATAAATCTTTAAAACTATCCTTATGGAATAATATGGGATGTTACACATAGGTAGATTGGAAGGTGCAGGACTAGGGAAAGGATAAAGTATGGATAAGAGTGGAATCACTGGTGGATAGCTGGTATTTGTGTGGAAGCTGTGAAGATATTGTAAACCCGTCGGTTAAGACTCACAACATAAGGAAGAAAATAGACTTTCTCTTAGAGTTAGAATGCTATAGGTTTGTACGTGTTGGGAGACTTTTTCAAAAGTATACATTCCTTGGTCTCCATGTGTTGCCTCATTGTGGAACTTTAATGCACCTCATATGACAGAACTTTAGTTTGTGATTATCAACTTAACATACCGTATAGCATATATACTGTTAATTAGATATCTTTCTAATACATCTAGTAATTTTTTGTTGCAGCTTGTTGTTTCATGGCATATGAAGGCTGCTACCATGTGTGAATTCTCCAAGCAGGAATTCATAAGTGGACTACAATCACTCGGGTTAGTGTATATATCTTTATTTTCTATTAGTGTTTATTATTGGTCCCTAATTAATGGTTGATGATAATCTCAATTTGTGCTAATCCAAACTTAGTTTTGATTCTGATGGCAGCATAGATTCATTGGAGAAGTTCCGAGAAAGGATACCATTCATGCGTTCTGAGCTGAAAGATGAACGTATGTGATATAAAGTTAACTGTGAAGAATTTTTTCATAAAAATACTTCTAAATTTCATTACGATTTAGCTACATAACTTTTATTATCGACACACATGCATATCATAAAAAATTGTCCTTTTCAAAGTGATTTATTTATTGTGCTTATTGGGTTGATATGGCCTTTTGTCTTTCAACTTACCAGAAAAGTTTCGTGAGATATATGAATTTGCTTTTGGTTGGGCAAAAGAAAAGGTACACAATCTATGCCTAGGAACTGATTTATTTTATTGCTGGTATTTTTAATTTGTTTGTCTAGCATGTAATATGCCACTAAGAATAGAGCCATTTGGAAATAGTGTATTAAATAACCATTTTTTTAAAGGAATTTATTATTGTCCTTTGCTTCTATGCTCCATTTCTAATTGTGTATCCAGTTAAAATAAATTATTTTTAAAGAAATTGAATCGTGCCAAAAGCCGCGTTGTTTCGGAAGAAATCAAATTATCTAATGGGGTGTAATATTGAAAACCCAAGGCATCCTCTTTTAATTAAATGTGTATCTTTATAAATAAGTGTAAATTAGGAACTTAATTTCTTACATTTTATTCAAATTATTTTGAAAAATTCATTTGAATATAATCACTTCAAAATCTATTCCAAACCATAGTTCCTTGGAATGTCATACATAGTGGGTTTGTGGTACAATTATGGTACGGAGTATCCAGTTGTCCATATATATTGTACTCTAGGGGTAGGCTTAGTTGGTTCGCTCTTTTGGAATGTGGTACATTAAAATTATAATTTTGGGTTGTTTAGTAAAAATTAATGAGTGTTTCTTATTTACTCAGAATTAAGGAGAGTATTAGGTACTATGTTCCAAACATATGAATTCTATTTAAAAAATCATTTAAATTGAATTTTTTTAATAGAGTTAAATTGAATTCCTGTACAAGAATTCTTCAAACATGACCTTTATTGTTATATGTGAAGAATTGCAGGTTTAATAAAAAGCTTTGAAATTGCTTTTGGGGGGTTGGCCCTCAACTCTCTTCTTTTACTCAGGACTGTTCCTCTACCATGGACCACAAATCTGCTTTTCTGTATTTATGTAAATTATGTTATGTATGCCTTGATCACAACCTTTTCTTCACTTCTGTATTCTCTTGAAGAAAGAGTGGCCTAGCCATTTTGTCTGATGAATTGAAGCTTCAAAATCTTTGGGAAAATACCGGTAGTTGCAAATGTAACATAGTGGTTTCTGAAAATATTAGTGTTACTGTCCCATCCTATGGATCTGGTTGTTAAATCAGAGTTTGGATTTGTAGGAAGTTGAAATTTTCTGGTTTTTCTCCCTTTACGACACTATTGTGAGGAAACTGATAGGCTCCAGTTTTGGCTAATTTTTGGAGGGAACCCAATGATCTCATTTTAAATTCGATGTTCCTAAATCTGGATCAGAGATCCAGCCAGTCCTATGGCTGGTTCCAGTTTTGTTTGGTTCAACTGGTCCACCTCTATACTACACCATCCAGCTGCCTTATTACACGTAGGATTTTTTTTTTTTTTAAGAGAGAGAGAGAGAGAAGAAAGAATTAAAAAGAGAGACCTCAATTGCAAATTTGGACTCAAAGCAATGACGTGGAATCTGAAGTTGAATGCACCTATCTGCTATTTATTTCTCTGATGTACTAATTTTGTTGGTTACAGGGTCAAAAATCTTTGGCATTGGATACGGCTATCGGAATGTGGCAACTACTGTTCGATGAAAAACACTGGCCATTGGTTGATCACTGGTGCCAGTTTTTGCAGGTAGATTTTACAATCTATATATTTATGAGAGATGTTATGCTAATTGTGATTTTGGTGATACTGATCTTTCTGACTTCTGGGAATGTAGTGCTCATATGCTAACCTTTTATGACTGCCTATCTATGCATATCAATTAAACAGTAAGCCTGTTGAATGTTATGTTTTTAAATATGCATTAAAAAAGTAGTTTTCTCAACTGTATCTGTGCTAGATAGGCTTTAGAAACTGAAATACTGTTATTTGTCATAATGTTATGATTTGTCGTGCTATGTTAGATTAGTAGGGGCCTGGTTAGGACCTTATGTTAGCCTCCAACTACAGGGCCATTACGAAAGGGCTGATGGCATTCAATGTGATGAGAGAATTGATAGAGAAAAATCTTATTATATGTAAAATGATGCCTTCGTTCTTAAATATTAATTTTTTGTGTTACTGACATGCAAAAGGCTTCCAGAAAGAAAAGTGAGACACAATTTGGTTATCCACTTTGTCTATACCATTCCAAGCAAGGGATTGTATTTAGTAGCAGAGTTTAGATGATGCAGTGAAACATAATACTCTTTGTTGTGGGGGAAGAAGACAACCAATTCTGTTGTAAAAAAAAAAAAAAAATTATTGGTTTTTGTGGGAGCAATCAGTCTTCCTTGTGCTCTGATTTTATTTTGGGTTGGAGTCAGTATAGTTGGATAGCTGGGTCATTTGCTTCCATGTGCTCAGAAGTTATTCAACAAAATCAATTGGTCAGATTCTTTTAAAACCTAGCCAGACAGTGCTTAGATTCTTTCCAATCTGTAATATGGCAGTAGGTATATAGAATTAAAGTTTTGGATTGGTTGTAAGGGTGGATATGATTTGGAGATTTGGAAATCCCATCCATCCCGAATTTTTGAAAAACTCATTTTTGAGGAGCCAATACCATCTTGAATTTTCAGGATGGTTCAGTTTGCTTACATGTTAAATTTGCGACAGTTTGGTTCAGCTATTCGATTCTTTTGTGGCTTTGGTATGGAACAGTATATGTTCGGTATTCGGTACTCAGTTTTTAATCTCCAACTTCCATACCACTAAAATTAAACTTCTTATTTTTAATCTTTTAAGGACCAAAATAAAATAAAATAATATAAAATAATCTTATTTTTAATCATTTGATGGCATAACTTAAATATTTGGTTGTTAAATTGAAAAATATTTTGAATATTTACTACTAATAACTGATAAGCAGTCTAATTATTAATTTTTATAAATAGTAATTATTAGTATACACACTAATTGAGTGGTTTAACTAGTAAAACTAATAATTAAAATGCTTATTTATTTAATTAATTTATGTATATAAAATCCAAATACTAGTAAGAACTAATAATAATTAATATATTTATACTGTAAGATTTTCATTGTGAAGTTTGTCCAGAAATGTTATACCCATGCGCTTGATTATCTGTGTCGTATTTTGCAATGCGGTTTTTCTTGTACTATCATCTCTGCGAATATGCATTTCTTATATTAATAAGGTTTGGTTCAATTGATCCTGTGAACTCAATAAAACATGCTTAGTTTTTGTAAATTTTTACATTTTTTTTGTTTGATTTTATTCCTGATTTTTTAATGGTATTCATTTCAGGCCCGGCATAATAAAGCCATATCTAGGGACACGTGGTCACAATTATTGGAATTTACCAAGGTAAGATATGAAGAATCCAAATAGGATTTTTTTTCCCAATTTTTCTTGCATTATTCAAAAAAGTGTTAAATTAGTATCAAAATGGTGCATGGACATGTTTTCCTTCTCGAAAAGTTCATTTGGTTCTTTGCCTCAACATTATGAGAAAATGGTAAGAAGCTTGAAAGATCAAAGGTACTTCACTGTGGAAATTATAAATGCTTTTCTAATACATTGGATCCTGCTTCTGTTTCTGTTGAAATGGGCACAGTTCTGTGGAAAGTTTCAGTTTATTTTATCAAAGGCAATTGTATTCTGAAATTCTTTGTTTTCTAGGAATTAAATTTTCCAAATTTACTTTCATGTTGAGGAACAACTAAATGTTGTTTACCACTATGCAAAATATGTGCATATAATTTCTGACTCCAAAACCACCATCGCAGTTCACTTGGCACCGCCACTATTGGTATCATTTTCCTGTAGGTCACCACTGCCTTGTTGTCATTGCTGCCTATCATCACCAATCATTTTCACTAATTATGTCTGCATATAAACCATCATTCATTAATTCGGCCACAATTAACCCCAGCACCTTCCATCACTACTGCTGCCATTGCATGATCATTATTAGTCTTGCCTCCATAATGCCGTCATTGACAGTCTGATATTACCCTAGAATGTCACGAGCATCATCTTGTGGATATCAATGCTACCTTGGCCACCTCATAGCCGTCTCTTGCAGCCATCTCACTATGACTTGCACTAATATGTGAAGGAATAATTAATAGAATAGATTTTGCAATACAATTATTTCTGTTAGATTCGTTGTCTTACTAGTTAAATTTAGTCAGCAAAGATCATTAATATTGTTTTTGTGGAATATTTTAGGGGTTGTGCCTATCTCATATGCAGTGTGCTGACTTTTACTACCACCAGACAATTTTTTATTGAGTTTCTTTTTTTTTTTTTTTCATATGCAGACAGTGGAACCCACACTATCAAATTATGATGCTGAGGGTGCTTGGCCCTATCTTATTGATGAATTTGTTGAATATTTGAATGAGAATGGCCTCAGTCAAGAGGGTCATCAGTCAAATGATTGGAGCCACAAATGGTGATTAACTCTCAGATGCTGAATTGAGCCGTCGCTGTGGAATTATCTTCTGTATTCCTTAACTCTATTTTTCCTTTAAATGGAAAGGAACTGAAAATAGAAACATTGTGAACTGTGAGATTATTAGCGTACGACATTTTCAGTTAATGGGTTGATATGACATGATATTTTCATGTGATACAAGTGAGAAACTAATTGGCATTCTGGAGACAGTTTATAACTTCCTATGACATTCTCATGCCATATATGTTATCACTGTTCTTTATTTAAAGAACGGCTCAGAACTATTCTTTGTGAATAACTATTCTTGAAATAGCGATGGTGGATACTATTTATCCTTCATTTTGGGGCTTGATTGGCAACTGAGGAAAAGGAATGGAAAAGAAAAGAAAGAGATGAAAACTGTTTTTCTTCTGCTAAAATGTAGCTGTGCGTAAGAATCTCTATCCCAAGTATGACCTGCATTTGTTCAATCTAGCAATTTTGGCTAAAAATGTTTGGCGACTTCGCCAAGTTGAATCTGCACTTTTTGATTTCGGGTTTACAAGCTTGTTATTTCTCTAACTCATCAATTTTTAAATCTCCTATGGATTGTGATGCTAGATTTTCTTAGCAAATTGCAGCAAGAAGATTACTTGAGGGGGGTTCACGGTGGAGGGTTGGGTTAGGAAATTGTATTGATGTCATGCAAGATCGTTGAATTTGGATCGGTGATAGTGGTGTTGGACAAATTTTATAAAGTTGAATGAATTTCTTAAGGTACGACTTTCTATGGCCTGCGTGCCAATCCTTACTCTCCGCAAACCAAGCATTAGTTGGATGATGAATTGGTATCGTCTTGCTAAGCTTGCGGTTCAACTATGGCGGATAATGAGCTTGTGTTATGCAATTGTCCATTTGCTTCTTAAGTATGGCATACCTGTTCCCTACGGATTGATGTTAAAACGAAAATTTTTCATAGCATGGTTATTGTCCTGTAAAACATTTTCAAGTAACCAATTCATTGAGGTTTTTGCTACGACGGCGTAGGCAGTCTGGAAGGGGAGAAATTGCGGAATCTTTAATGGTTGGTTGGCTCACTTCTCTTCAAAGGTAATTGAATAAGGACTCAAATTATCGCAAGACTTTCATGAAACTAAAATGCCAGGTAGGATTATACAACAACAAATGATGAGGACCACTCAATGGATTTCTCCTGGCATTAGTCGAGTCAAGTTGAATATAGCTTGGTGCTATTCTTGGCACCATGCACATGGTTTAGGTGCGGTTTTGTGCAACTCAGAAGGAACAATGCTTGTCTCAACATCAACTTGGCAATAGCAGTGGCCTGTGCTATAATCTACGCTATTCAGTTGGCAAATCAATTGAGTTGATGTAGAACTTGATTGTTTAGTGGCTGGAAATGAAGCATTGAAAACAAATGGAGGCAATTTGGGATTGAAGATGCGATCACATGATTTTTCTCATATTTGTAGTTTCCAATCTATTCCTTTTATTCATATTTTTTGGAACTTGTTGCTCACCATTTAGCTCGTTATCATCTAATTTAATTGAGAGTGTTGATGGGTACTGTTCCTAGTCCCATTCTTATGTTTAGAATGATGTAATGATTCTCTTAGTTAAGAACTTTGGTCTTGCTTCTCAAAAAAAAAAAAAAAAAAAAAAAGAATTCCCTATCTGCAATCTATTTTCACAAATTTATAGCATTTTAGTAATATGCATGCATTCACTTTTTAAACAATTTTTTGGGCCTTTCTTCATTTTTTTAACAGATGTTGGAGTAACTTCTCTTTTTATAGGTTCAAGAAAAACCTTATGTAACAATCTTTTTTTTTTCTAGCTTAAGAGATCAAAATCCATCTTAATACTTTTACGAGCTAGGTAGTAACCTATAAGTCTTACAAAGATTTACCTTTAGTAAGATTTTAAGCCTCTTAACTAAGAAAATATATAATTAACATTCAAGGAATATCTATATTGAAAAATACAAAGATTCACAAAACTCACATTATCCAAAATATAAAGATAGCTCTTTAAGTCCTTACAAAAACTCCTTAAAAAAAAAAAAAAATCCAAAATCATTTGAGGTTACTTTATTTAGGAAAGAACAAACACTAGTTGTTATCGCATAGAAAAAGCTCCAAAGTACTTGTTTGAAAAACTAGTGGTTACTAGTTTGAAAAGGCCTTTCACCTTGTTAAATGGGCCATTCATTACTCTTTCTTAGGCTTCTTTATATGCACAAGCCATTTCTCAAGTTGCTCAAGGTATTCACTTGAACGGGCTATTCACTAGTCGCTTCATTTCACCATAAAGTTGTTTGAACATACTATTTGATTTTTTTTCCATTTTTTAATGTTGAATGGTGATACAAATAAGATTGGATTAATCGTTACTGTATGCTTAATCATTAGTTGCTCGAATCAATCAAAATCAAGCTATGGAGTTTGATATTCAAATCACAATTAGATCTCTAGAAAACCTATTTCTAGCAATCTAAATTATAAAGATTTAAAGTTATGTCAATTCAAGCTCTAAATTAACTAATCTAATTTAAGATTAGAATTAACAAGTTTGAGAAATTATTAACCTTTCACTTAACAATCTCGCCAAGTCCTTCGAAGAATTCAAGAAGATAAATAAATCTTATAAACCAAATTTGCAAAGAAAAGAATTATTGAAAGTAACATGATTGGCCACCAAGTAATTCTGATAACTTATCATAATAACATAAGGAAAACCAAAAAGAAGTAACATGATTGGCTAAGGCATTCGACCATTATGTTTTACTCTAGCTAGAATACTTTAATTAAGTTGCTTACAAGCTTAAAAAGACTAATAAAGATACTCTTAACAATACAAGGAAGCTAATTCGGCCAATAGTAATGAATCTTGCAAATATGGGAAGATCTTGGAAGAATCTTGCAAAACTTGAAAAGATCTTGAAGAATCTTGAATGCCATATGTCTTTTCTTGATTGGACTAAATTTGGTGATGTTTTGCCTTAGGATAAGAGTTCCCATGTCTTTGAAACTAATTCCCATGTTGTTGGAGCATATGTTGGGTTAAAACAAGACAACCTTATCCAACATGTCTTGTCCTAATCATTTTTGTTCTAAAATTATGGAATTTTGAACCAGATCTCCATTTTTGACCTTGTCAGCAAGGGCCTATTGAAAGTGTTAACGAATTGAATTGAGTTTAAATGTGCTTTAATTAGGCTTGAAGAAGATCCACTAATTACTTCATGCGCCAAACTTCTCCATGTTAGGCCTTATGCATAGCCTTGCTTTTTTGGGCTAATCCAAGTGTAATTCCCTTTTGTATAAATGTACCAATAGCTTCCTTGAACCTCTTGAGCTGACCCATATCATTAGGCCTTGGATTTGGAGTGGATCCTTAGGCTTGCCATCCATGCTTGGATCATTTCGTCCTTCCACAAGAGGATTCATCCTCGAATCAATGTGCACCTCATCAAAATCAAAAGGAGATAAATCAATAATATTAAAAGTAGCACTAACATTATAATCAACAAGCAAGTCCAACTTGTAAGCATTATCATTAATCCTCTCTAAAACTTGAAAAAGGCCATCACCTCTATAATCTAGCTTACTTTTCCTAAGATTAGGAAACCTTTCTTTTCTAAAGTGTACCTAAATCTAATCTTCTTGGTTCAAATACAACTCTAACTATTCCTTTATTTGCATTTTTAGCTACTTGTTTATTTCGTCTCTCAGTGTTCAAATGCACATTTTCATGTAATTGGTTGACAAACTCAACCTTCCTTTTACCTTCCATGTCCATATGCAAATTAGAAGGAATATGGGAAAAATATAAAGGACTTAATGGAAAAAAATCATAAACAATTTCAAAAGGGAAATGATGAACAATTTCAAAAGGGAAATGATGAGTAAATGAGTGCACACTTTTATTATATGCAAACTCTATATGTGGCAAACAATTTTCCCATGATTTCAAATTCTTTTAAATAAGCACACGTAAAAGTTGCACTAATATCCTACTAAAAACCTCAGTTTGTCCATCAGTTTGTAGGTGACATAAAGTAGAAAACAACAATTTAGTTTTCAATTTACCCCACAATGTTTTCCAAAAGAAACTCTTAAATTTTGTATCTCTATCACTAACAATAGTTCTAGGCATACCATGGAATCTTATAATTTCTTTTTTTAAAAAATTTGTAAATGACATCATCAGTTTTATGACATAATAAAATGAGTCATTTTATAAAAAGATCAACAACCATAAATATACTATCATTACCATGTTTAGACCTAGGTAACCCTAAAACAAAGTCTAGATATATCAATCCAAGTCATACTAGGATCGGGTAAAGGCATATGAAGTCCATGTGGTTTTGATATAACCTTAGCTTGTTTACATGTAACACACCTATCACAAATTCTTTAAACATCCACACGCATATTAGGCAAATAGAAGTGTTCATGCAATACATCTAAAGTCTTTTGCATGCCAAAGTGCCTCATTAGTCCACCTTCATGGACTTCTCTAACAAGTAATTCACGTAAAAAACTCTTAAGCATATAAAGTTTATTATCTTTAAAGAAATATCCATCTTGCCTAAACAACTTTTCAAAAGCACTCCTTTTGCATTTTGTAAAGAAATCACCAAAATCATGATCATCAACATATAAATTGTAACATCCCTATCCACATTCATTGGAATTCTTACATGAAAATATTCATTGCATAAATAATTTGTAATCCCACATGAACATATGCAATGGATAAACAATCATTTAGATATTTGAATTGGATAAACAAGACAATGACACTTGCACAATTGCATTTGGAACATTTGAATATATATATATATATATATATATATATATATATATATATATATATATATAATGTTTGTATAGTTGCATGAAAAATTATCTTATGTTGTGTGCATGTTATAGTATCATAAATAATGGTGTTTTAGAGCTTATTTAAAAGTATAAGAAGCATATGGGGATTAGGAGATGGATGGAGGTGATGAATTAGTAAAGAAGAGGGACTAAAAGAGGAAAAGTGAACTTTCAAACAATGGAAATGAGACACCATGATTTTGTCTTACTAGAATAGATTATGAATTGGGTTTTTGTTCCTTTAAGAACAAAATATAGAGGATAATCATGAGGGGCAGCAGAAGAAAAAGGGAGCTAAGGAAGAAAGAAAGAAAGGAAGAAGAAGAAGAAAGAGAAGAAGAAGAAGAAGAAGAAGAAGAAGAAGAAGGAGAAGAAGAGTGAGCTGCCTAGGAAGTAACCATAAACTTTTTTTATTCTAGGAAAATAGGTAAGTTAATTTATCCTCTTCTCACATGAAATTAACCTCTCATGACATGTTAATCATGCATGGTTACTAAGAATTATGGAGTAAGTTGTGCTTATGTATGGAGGTTGAAGCTCAAAAGAAACAAGAGTTCATTATGTTGCTTTTGTTGTTAGAGCATATTTTGTACCCATGATTTCATAACTCTAGAAGAAGAATTACAAAAAGTGTAAAATACAAAAGTTGTAGCTTTATTCCCCATATAAATTCATGTAAAACAATTTTGCTTAATTTTGTGTGTGTGAGGAGATATGACTTCTTCATTAGGGCTGGTTCACAACCAATTGAAATCTCCTTAGTCTGACTATTTTTATATATTTTGATGACCTTATGTTCTGATTTACAAAGTGAAATACATGAAATTTATAGGGTTATATCCCCTATAAATGACTGTAAATCAATTTTGCTTAATTTGTTATGTGGAATGAAATATGGTTCATTGATTGTGACTGACCCTAAACCCGATCAAACCTCATCAGTCTTATAATTTTGTTTCCAAGAATTTGAGGGCCATAGAATCAAAATTTTGCAATGTGTTAAACTTAAAGGTTGTATATTTATGTCTTATCTACATGTATGTAAAATATTTTTTTTCCAAATTTGTCATTGTTGATGAGATATTGCCGCTTACTCATGACTGATTGTCAATATGTTGAAAACTTTTTCCAAATTTGTCATTGTTGATGAGATATTGCCGCTTACTCATGACTGATTGTCAATATGTTGAAAACTTGCTCACCCTGAAATTGGTCATTTGTTTTGGTGACTTTATAGACTGGATTGGACAATAAGTAAAACATAAAAAATGTTCTTTTATGTGTTTTTTTAACTTCTGGTAAATAAGTTTTGTAATTGGATTTTTAAAATTTGAGATACACCCAAGATTGTAAGACCTACTTAGACTAAGATGACATTGAAACAGAGAAAAATTGAAAAATTCACCTCATTTTCTATGTCAGATATTGACCTGAATTTGACTATGTTGTATCATTATGTGTATAGTTTATTTTTTAAAAAAAGAATCAAGTCATTGGGATAAGTACATTTAGAGTTATTACTATGGGAGTGTAGCAAGGTCAGGCTGCCATATAAGGAAAATATGCATAAACACTAGGTCCACTTGCATGGATCATGCCATAGTTGCATACCAAGCATTCATAATCATTTTGACAAACTTATAACCATGTATGTATCAAATGTTAGGATCTCAACACTTTGAGGAAGCCCTAGAGAGAGAACTAGACCTACCATAAAGGTTGGTCACATCAAAAGGTGAGTAAAAAACCATAATTAGATTCTAATGTGTATGTGCGATAATTTTATGATGTGATTATGTTCTATTACATGTATATGTGATTGAATTGTTACATTTTATATGTGAATACAAGTCAAGTGAGAATTATATGCTCTTGATGATTACTTAGTATGCCATTGTGAATGAACACTTGCATATGAGACTAAAAGGATGTTATGACCAACTTGTCAAACACTTGCAAATCACTTGAAAAAGGGACCAATATGTCCTATTGGCATATGTTATTAATCAAATGATTCATGTTGGACTAGGATGGTTAACCCTAAGTCTTGGACCTCTTTTGATCTTGACAAAAGGGATTGATCAATTATAATGTTTCAAATTAAGTGTTGTTTTATAGTTTTTAGTTAGTCTTTGCAATGAAAGTTGGATGGAATTAAAAAAATCTCCAAAGTAAGCTAGTTCCTCCTAATTCGCGACCGCAAACTAGACCAAGGCAGGTTGACAAAATGGACAGACGAATTCGCGGGCCACTTCTCAACCGCGACCAATTCAAAGAAAGGAAAGCTAAAGTCACAGAAGAATTCACAGTGTAAGTCATGCATCAGTCACGACTGAGAATTTCAAAGTAACTCAAGAGGGAATCAAGTCTAAAACCATAGCTTGACAAGTGTCCCAGGTAACTGTTGGAAGACAAAAATCACGATTGGAACTTGTTGGTAGCGACCGCGAACCCAAAAGAAGAAGATGAACACTTTTGGTGGACGAATTCGCGTCCTCAATCACGGCCTGTACAAGAACAATCGTGACTGCTACTTTTGAGAGTAGGTGAAAGGCAACAACTATATTTTCCTGGTGAACTAATGAGAAGCTGCCACGTGGACTAGCCGTTAGACACAAATGGAGTTTTCCGTATGGAATTTGGATTTTGCGACTGCTAATGAGTAGTAGTGACCGCAAATTTATACTATCAAGCATTTAATGCAAAAATCTATCTAGCACACTTTGAAGATTTTGTACCAGTTTTATTGCAACGTCTCTTTGGTGGGTAGAGGCTATAAATACCTCACCAAATTTATGTGAATGCAAGAGAATTGATAACTTTGTAACCAAACTCTTACAATTTTGCTACTCAATGTTTTCTATTCTTTAAGTCATTATTGGGTGTGAGCATAAACACTAATTGTAATAGGTTATAGTGTGAGCCTGTCAAAACACTAAGAGAGGTTATTGTGTGAGCCTGTAAAAACACAAGTGTAAAGGTTATTGTGTGAGCCTCAAAACACAAGAGTATAGGTTATTGTGTGAGCCTTCAAAACACAAGTATAAAAGTTTGGTGTAAGCCTGAAAACACCTTTGAAAGATAGTGGAACACCCAATTTCTAAGAATTAGGGAGTAGACATAGGGTCAATTATACTCGAACCACTATAAATTTTATGTCTCCATTCTACTTACTCTCTTCCCTATCTTCTTGTTTTAATTTTTATACACTAATTCAACCTCTCCCCCCCCTCCTCATTCTTGGTGCCTTAGGCCAACAAGTGGTATCAGACCCAGCTTTCACAATCAAACCTTCATTGGGTGAACAAAGATCATGGCACAAGAGGGAATCCACTCATAACTCAAGCCTCACTTTGATGGAACAGACTATACTCATTAGAAGTATAGGATGAAAATCTATCTTGACATAGATGTGGTGGACCTTTAGGATGTGGTCATCAAGGAATGGAAGCCACCCACCAGAGTTGTGGATGGTAATGAAGAATTAATCCCAAGGAAAGAATGGGTAAAAGCTCACCGGAGATCAAATGGAAAAAAATAAGAGAGCAATGGCCATTCTTCTAAGCTCACTCTCTAGAGAAGAGATTGGAAGAGTGCAACATTGTCAAACAATGCATGCCATTTGAAAGACTCTAGAGAACTATCATGAAGGCACAACTCTAGTCAAATCAAGTCATTTGGAGATGTATGTCATTGAATGGAAACTCTTCATGATGAAGGACAATGGGAGCATCACAAAAATGAAAAATAGGCATTTGTCCATTGTCAGCAATATGAAGAAATTTGGAAGAGCTCTTACCAACTATGAGGTAAACACAAAAATCCTCAAAATTCTTCCTCTAGATAAATTAGGTGCTAGAGTTTGCAGCATACAAAAGTTCAATCCAGAGATTGGGAAGGTTCCAACCGACGTGTTGACAGGTAAACTCTTGAATCATGAGTTAGCCTTGCAAAAGGATGAATAAATGAAGAAGCTAAAAGGCCAAGGAGACAAACAAGAAAAGGAAAGAAGAACTCTGGCTCTTAAGTCTTGAACAAAGGAGAAAGAGGTAGAAATCACATCTAATGATGAAGAAAATGACAAGGAAGAAGAGAAGCTAGCAATGCTCTCTAGGAGGACAAAAGAGTTGACCAAGAAAAGAAAAGAAAGAAAAGACTTCAAGAAGACCACTCCTAATCCAAGAGAGAAATCCAACAATGTCACTTACTATGAATGTCGCAAGCAAGGCCACATCAAGTATTAGTGTCCCAAATTAAAGAAGAAGAAGAGATGGGACAAGGAGAAAAAAAAAGAGTTTTTCAACTACTTGGGACGATAGGTCAAGTGAAGAAGAGGAAGAAGGAGAGGTAGCCAACATTTGTTTCATGGCACAAGAAGATTCTACAAATGAGATAAGTACTTCTTCTCATTCTCATTTTGATTTCAAATTTGATGAGATAGATGAAGAGCTTCTAGAGGCTCTAACCATGAGGTGTGACAAATATAAGTCATAAGTAAAAACTTATAAGAAAAGGTGTTCAAAATTAGAAGATGAATACAAGACTCTTAGTGATTTAGTAAATGAGTTGAGGACTTCTAATGAAGAACTCAAAAACTCAGTAGAAAAACTTTCCACATCATCTTCTTCAATGGCTTCATTAAGAAAGGAGAATGACACTCTTAAAGGAGAACTCATTGAGCTTAGAAGCTCAATCTCTAAGTTCTATAAAGGAAAAGAAGCCTTGGGCACAATGATTGTGTCACAAAGGTTACCACTAGTTAGGCATGGTTTAGGCTTCAATGGAGCCTCCTCATCATCTCATACCATATTTGTTAGATCTTCAGAACCTCAAACATCTAACATTGAGGTAATTGGTAAGAAAAGTGCTCCTAGCACTAAGCCTCCTAAGCCTAAGTGCAAAAGGAAGGCTCTCATAAGCTCTAGAGCCAAAACTCAAAGAGCTAACCATGCCTACATTTACAACAAAAAACATGGTCATTCTCATAAAAAATTTTCTACTCCTACTCATCATGCATGCATTCACATGACCAAGGTATGAGAAGGCCTCCTACTCATACTAAATTTGTGCATAGGAGAAAGACTCCTAAATGTAAACTCCAGTGCCATTATTGCATGAGATTTGGGCATATTAATATTCATTGCTATATTAGGAACGTTCACCTCAAATTAGAGGACCCTTCATCTTCTAACCCTCAAGGACCCAAGTATGCTTAGATACCTAAGAAAAGGTAATTTACTATTATTGTGTAGGGGAATGTGGCAACTACCAAATCACACAATTGGCATGTGGATACTGGATGTTCCAAGCACATAACTGAAAATAGAAAGCTATTCACGGCATTGAAAGAAAAAGAAGGTGAAGATGTCACATTTGGTAACAATGCCAAGGATAAGGTAATTAGCATTGGAACCATTGGTAAGAATGGATGTTCTTTAATTGATAATGTTCTTTTAGTTAATGGCTTACAACATAATTTGTTAAGTGTAAGTCAATTGTGTGAAAAAGGTAACAAAGTCACCTTTGATCCTAGGGAATGCCAAGTCACCACTTTAGTGGATGATGAGGTTATTTTCAAGGGTGAAAGGAAAGGCAATACCTACTCAATTGACTTAGACAATTTGGCTAACTAATCTTTTAAGTGTCTTATGTCTTTGAGCAATGAAGCTTGGTTGTGGCATAGAAGGCTTGGACATGCAAGCATGGATCTTCTTCAAAGCTTATCCAAAGGAAAGTTAGTGGAAGGACCTCCCAAACTAAACTTTTTCAAAAACAAGACATGTGGTCCATGCCAAATGGTGAAACAACACCATGCCTCTCATAAAGCCAAAATTGTTGTAAGTACATCTAGACCACTTCAACTTATCCATATGGACTTGATAGGACCTACTACAAGTGCTACCTTAGGTGGAAAGGATTATGCACTAGTCTTTGTAGATGACTACTCTAGGTTCAGTTAGGTATCTTTTCTAGCTCATAAGAATGAATCATTTAATGCTTTCAAAAGTTTTCAAAAAGGATTCTCTTAGCATTTGCATGTCATATGAATTTCAAACTTTTTCAAATGGATGTGAAAAGTGCATTTTTAAATGACATTATAGAGGATGAAGTCCATGTTGAACAACCTTCTGGTTTTGAATCTCATTGTTTTCCAAACCATGTTTTCAAATTGAACAAGACCTTATATGGATTGAAACAAACTCCAAGAGCTTGGTATGAAAGGCTTAGTTCATTTTTCTTGCAAAATGACTTTGAAAAAGGAAAAGTGGACACCACACTTTTTGTCAAAAAGCACAAGCATGATGCATTCATTGTTCAAATATATATTGGTGATATCATTTTTGGTGCTACTAATGAATTTTTTTTATGAGGATTTTGCTAAGTGTATGACTAGAGAATTTGAAATGAGCATGATGTGAGAGGTCGAGTTCTTTCTCAGTGTACAAATCAAGCAATCCAAAGAAGGGATCTTCATCAACCAAGCCAAGTACACAATGAAGATGCTAAAGAAATTCGGCATGGATGGTTGCAAGGTAGCTAAAACTCTGATGAGTGGTACCATCAAGCAAGATAAGGATGAAAAGGGTAAGGTGATAGATGAAAAGAGATATCGAGATATGATTAGATCTCTACTTTATCTTACTGCTTCTAGGCTGAATATCATGCTTAGTGTTTGCATGTGTGCTAAGTTTCAATCCTCTCTTAGAGAATCTCATTTGAATGTTGTTAAAAGGATCTTTAAGTATTTGCATGACACTATACACTTAGGGTTATGGTATCTTAGCGATTCTTCATTTAGCCTTGTAGGGTATTCGGATGTGGATTATGCTGGTAGCTTATTAGATAGAAAAAACACTTCTGAAACTTGCCAATTTATAGGTGAATGTTTAGTTACTTGGTCTAGTAAAAAGCAAGTATCAGTTGCCTTATCCACAGTGGAATCCGAGTATGTGGTGGCGGGTTGTTGTTGCACCCAAGTTCTTTGGATGAAACAACAATTGAAGGATTTTGGCAAAGTAATTGATCATATTTCCATTAAATATGATAACACAACTGCTATTAATCTCTTTAAGAATCCCATCCAACACTCTAGGAGCAAGCACATAGATATTAGACATCATTTTCTTAGAGATCATATGTAAAAACGTGATGTTGAAAATTTTTGATCTTATGTGAAATATTGCCATGTGTATTGATATTTATTGATTTATGATATTTATGGGTGATAGAGTTAAATGGATCACAATGTTTTTTAAAATTCAACTATCTTTTATTAATGATTCATAATTCACGATCGTTATTCCTTCTTCACGGTCACGAATTATAAGTCAATTTCACCCAGTTGTCAAATGTCAATTCACGATCGCGAAATTTCCACTCCACCGTAAATTTTGGTATGCTTTTCAAAATTTTGACCGTTAATGTGCCTATTCTCAAGTAAAATTTGTCCATTACTCATATTTTCTAGAATTCGCAGTTGCGACTCATGAATTCACGGACGCGAATTAGAGTAACCGCCTAGGCAACAAGTGATTTGACTGCCAACCGTTTTCTCTCTTCATTTAATCCATTTCTAGCTGTTTATGACCATTTTCACATCCCTTGAAAGCCTATAAATACCCCTTTCAACAAGACTCTTATCACTTCACTTCTAAACATCAACTCTCTCTCTCAAAATCTCTCTAAATCATCAAGCTTTCTCCCTCTTGCTATGGCTCCAAAGAAGTTCTCCAAGGCAGACAAAGGGAAGGCAGTGGCACAACCCTCTGCACTTCCTGCCTTTCAACTCATGAAGCGAATAACCAAGGAAGAAAATGATATATTCAAGGAAAACTCTTCGAAGGTCATTCTCCCAATCAAGGTACCATCAACCTTTATGCTAAAAACTTTGGGCATCAATGCTGAAATTAGAACTTTTCTTTCCAACTCGGGCTAGAACGAGTTCCTCTTTTGAGATGAACCCAGATATGAAGATGTTGTGCAAGAATTCATTTGCATCGTGCAACTGAGCTAAAAATCTTATTCGAGAGCTAGACAATACAAGTTAGTGTTCCGGGCCTTTGGCTACACCTTTTACATTACCTTCGACCAATTATCTTCTCTTTTCAACTTGCAAGTCGGAGAACACATTCATTTCATCATCTCCGCACTTGACTTTATCTACGCCGAATTTTGGTCGAAGATTTCTATTAAAACCAAACACGACCCCCATTCCTCTTTATCTAAACACATCAAATCCCTATGCCTTTATATCCTTTATCTCATCATCACCTTCTCTGTAAATGTAAGGGGTGATGGTAATGAGAAAGTTTCTCAAAAAGACTTGGCATTTTTGTTTTGCCCTGTCAAAAACAAACCAATCCAAACTGGCCGATACCTTGTGGATCAATTGATCCATATAAGTATGAAACCTAAAAGCTAGTTTCTCTTGCCATCTCATATTACAGCCATCTATTGTTTTGTTGGAGCACTTGATGAGGGGAAAGAGAAATTCCTCACCAAGAAGCTTCTTCCATTTCAAAATTTCCTAAACCTCATCTATCTTATAAACACCAAGGATATTCATCCGGATACATATGTTTATATCTTTGTGCAATATGAACAAAGAAGATGGAAACCTCCCAAACTTCAAAGAGAAAAAGGCTTCAAATTGAAGAAGGAACCATACAAGTCCATTCTCTTCAACCAAAAGCCAAGACGAAGTTGTCTCTTGCCACCATTGATCAAAAGTTGGACAAACTAATGAGGATGATGAAGAGAAGGTTCCTTTTCCTTTCACACCTTCACAGTAATATGGTGGATCTCTAAGAGAAACTAAGAGTTCCTCTTTGCCATCTTTTGGACTTCACCGAATTTGAAGATATGCAAGATGGAGATGGCAATGAAGACGACGTTGAGGATGGAGAGGAAGTCGAGGGAGCAACATAAGCGTAAGAGGCACCATCTTCTAAAGATGATAATGATTCTCTACTCCTCTAGATTAAGGATCTTTTGTATTTGTTTTCATTTTCTTTATGCTTTTTGTTTAACAAATATTGTGATCCCATAGATATATAAATAAAAAGTTATTTTCCTACAATACATTGTCTTATGTGTTTGATGCTTTTTACCTTTATAAAAGTATTATTCTTTTACTCCTTATGTATGCTTATAATTGTTTCTCATTTCCCTTTTACACCCTATTTTTGATCTTGCCAAAGGGGGAGAGATAGTAAGTAATTTAGTTTAAAAGGGGAAATATGAACTTAAAAATAATAGCATATGTTAAGGCAAAGCATCATACTTAGCTTTTTAGAAATTTCACTTTGATTGATTGAATGCCAAACTTAGAAGTTTCTTCTTAAGCATTCATTCATATTATACTCAAACTTCACATATTTGTATTATTTTTCACTTAGGATCAATCTATGTTATCAAAATAAAAAAGGGGGAGATTGTTGGACTAGGGTGGTTAACCTTAAGTCTTGGACCTTTTTGATCTTAACAAAGGGGATTGATCAATTCTAATGTTTCAAATTAAGTGTTGTTTTACAGTTTTTAGTTAGTCTATGCATTAAAAGTTGGATGGAGTTAAAAAAATCTCCAAAGTAAGCTAGTGCCTCCTAATTTGCGACTGTAACTTGATAAATCACGACCACGAACTAGACCAAGGCAGGTTGATAAAATGGACAAACGTATTTGTGAGCCACTTCTCTGCCATGACCAATTCAAAGAAAGGAAAGCCAAAGTCACAGAGGAATTCGCGATGTAAGTTGTGCCTCAGTTGCGACCGCAAATTTTAAAGTAACTCAAGAGGGAATCAAGTCCACAACCACAACTTGACAAGTGTCCCAAGTAACTGTTGGAAGAGAAAAATCATGATGGGAACTTGTTGGTAGTGACTGCAAACCCAAAAAAAGAAGATGAATACTTTTGGCAGACAAATTCATGTCCTCAGTCGTGGCCTGTACAAGGACAATCACGACCGCTACTTTTGAGAGCAGGTGAAAGGCAACAACTATTTTTTCCTGATGAACTAATGAGAAGCTGCCACGTGAACTAGCCGTTAGAGACAAACGGGGTTTTTCATATGGAATTTGGATTTCACGACCGCTAATGAGTAGTAGTGACCACGAATTTATACTGTCAAGCATTTAATGCGAAAATCTGTCTAGCACACTTTGAAGATTTTGTACCAGTTTTATTGCAACATCTCTTTGGTGGGTAGAGGCTATAAATACCTCACCAAACATATGTAAATGTAAGAGAATTGGTAACTTTGTAACCAAACTCTTGCAATTTTGCTACTAAATCTTTTATATTCTTTAAGTCATTGTTTGGTGTGAGCATAAACACCAATTGTAATAGGTTGTAGTGTGAGCCTGTCAAAACACTAAGAGAGGTTGTTGTGTGAGCTTGTAAAAACACAAGTGTAAAGGTTGTTCTGTGAGGCTCAAAACACAAGAGTATAGGTTGTTGTGTGAGCCTTCAAAACACAAGTGTAAAGTTTGGTGTAAGCTACCTTTGAAAGATAGTGAAACACTTAATTTCTAAGAATTGGGGAGTAGACGTAAAGTCAATTATACCCGAACCACTATAAATTTTATGTCTCCATTCTACTTACTCTCTTCCCTATCTTCTTGTTTTAATTTTTATAGACCAATTCAACCCCCCCTTCTTGGTGCCTAGGGCCAACAATTCACTTGTTATATGCTAGCCAACAAAATCAAATGTTAACTGAATCACATGAATTCCCAAAAGAAGTGTTTGCCTTGCAAGGTCACAACAAAAATCAATCAATTGCTTTTGTACTTACATAGTTAATTGTTATACTTGTAATATATCCTAATGATATTTAACTGTTGGTTATGCCATAATAATCTGATTATTGTTTTTTTATTCATTAAGTCGCGACTATCCAAATCACAACTATGGTTTTTAGATACTGAAGCATAGGGTTTGGATACTTTAGTGCATAGAGACACATAGACCATAGGTCGTCAGCTGAATTTCAAACCTCTCTCTCCTTCTGTCATGTACATATATCTAGATTGGAACCCGTTTATGATCACTAGTCTTGAACATTAGTTAACATATATGTACATTAAATACATGTTGGATTGAGTATGTATGAAGAATCAACCTTTATGCATATGCATTTTTGGACATGAATGCCATGATTTGTTAATGAAATTGGTCTTTACATAAATCCTTGATATACTCAAATCCAATCAATTTAGCATCCAAAATAGAAAGAAGATTCAAGATAGTGCATCAACCACTATGTATTCCTTACCTTATTTGTACCTTATTACATTTGGAAAATACTCAATAAATTCACTCCATTTAGCATGTCTTTTTAAGTTTTGTTGCCTTTAAGGTACTTTAAAGACTCATCGTCTGTATGTATAACAAATTCTTTGGGCCAAAGATAGTGCTGCCATGTTTGCAAAGCCTTAACCAATGCATATATCTCCTTATCATAAGTTGGATATTTCAATTTAGGCTCACTAAAGTATGCAATAGGCCTTTCTTCTTTTCTTAAAATTGCTTCAATTCCCAAACCTGAATCATCATATTCAATTTCAAAAGTATTACCAAAATTAGGTAAAGCTAATAAAGGTGCACTAGTTAACTTAGATTTCCATAAAATAAAAGCCCTTTGTTACACCTCCCCCCATTGGAAACCAACACTCCTTTTAATAATTTCAGTTAGAGGCACTGTAATAGTGCTAAAATCCTTTACAAACCTCCTATAAAAACTTACTAAACCATGAAAAAATCTTACTTTACATGCAGATGTAGGTGTAAGCCATGCCTTAATGGCACTTACTTTTTCTTTATTCCATCCTTGCTAACTACAAACCCTAGAAACACATGCTTAAAAGTACAAAAAGAACACTTTTTAAAGCTAACATACAACTTTTTTTTTTTTTTCTGGGAAAACATTAAAAACTAACCTAACATACTCAACATGCTCTTCTAAAGACCTAAAATAAACAAGAATATCATCAAAATAAATAATTAGAAATTTGCCTAAGTATGCACACAAAACATGGTTTATCAATCTCATAAAAGTGCTAGGAGAATTAGTTGGTCCAAAAGACATAATAAACCATTCATACAATCCATATTTAGTTTCAAAAGCAGTTTTCCATTCATCCCCTTCTTGCATCGTAATTTGACGATAACCATTTTTTAAATCAATTTTAGAAAACATACAAGCACTATGCAATTCATCTAATATGCCAACAAACCTAGGAATTGGATATCTATATTTAACTATAATTTTATTAATTGTCTCACAATCAACACACATTCTCCATGATCCAACCTTTTTAGGTATAAGTAGAATTGGAACGACATAAGGACTTATGTTTTCCATCATTAAATCCTTTTTCATTAGCTCTTCAACTTGCCTTTGAAGTTTCTTTGTCTCGTCAAGATTGCTTCTAAGAATTTGGTCGGTTTGGATAAAGTCAATTTGGTGTTCTATACCTCTCAAAGTGGTAATCCTTTTGGCACCTTTTTGGGAAACAAATCGATAAAATTATGCAATAAAGAATAAAAACACTAAAAAGAGAAACAATTAAATCATCGTCAAAAGAAAAATAAGCTAAACATCCATCTTTGTACAAAAACAAAATCAATGGTGATTTGGCTAGAGAGGCTTTCTTCACATCACTCTTTTGCATAAAACTTTTTCCTTTTCACACCCTCTCTTTTTGCATGCCCCTCATGCTTCTTATGGGAATCCCCTCTTTGCTTTATTTTTTCCACTCTAAGCTCTTTATTTGTTTTCTCATAGCTCTCATTTTTCTACTTAGTTAATTTTCCTTCTCATGCACACACACACACTCTCTCTATCTCTCTTAAAATCTTTTGATCTTTTTATATTTTTTAAGGAGATAAAGAAGATAATACAATATTTTTTCTCCTAAAATGAAACTCATAGACATTAGAATACCCATAATGTTTTGTCCTCTTATCAAATTTCCATGGCTAACCCAAAAGCATATGGCTAACTTGTATAGACATAACATCACATAAGATTTCATCCTTATACTTGCCCATTGAAAGAAGAATTTTAACTTGCTTGGTAACCTTAATTTCCCCACAATCATTTAACTATTGCAAGTTATAAAGTTTAAGATGTTCAAGGTTGGCAATTTCATCTTTTCATTATGATAGGTACTAGTTGCATTAGTATAACTACCACCGTCAATAATAACATGACACAATTTGCCACTAATTCTACATCTAGCATGGAAAATATTTTCTCTTTACTCTTGATCATCCTTAATTTCGGTACTTAAAGAATGTCTAGCAATAAAAATTACTTTACTTGTTACCCCTTTGGGGTCATCATATCCATCACTAGCATCTTTTAATGGAGGCATCTTGAGGTCGGTTATATCACCATCACCTTCATCTTCACTCACAATTTTGCCATCCCTAATCACCATGGTTCTGTTATTAGGGTAATCACATGCCATATGCCCCCATTCCTTGGTAGTTGAAACAAACTATAGAGCTTGTCTTATTTGATATTGTAAGTTTGACCTTGGGAGGAATATTGGGCTTATCTCCTTCCTTTACTTTAGGTGGTTTAAGTTTAGACCTTGTAATAAGCTTATCACCACTTTTAAATTTATTATCCTAGAATGCTTACCCCTTAATTGTTTCTCCACCTTAAGGGCATTGTGGTACAAGTCCTCCAAATCATTGCGGAGGTACATATGCACTTGATTAACAATCTCTTTATTTAGTCCACTAAGAAATCTTGTAATTGTTTACTCCATGGACTCTTCAATTTTATCCTTAATATGGTCACCTCAAGCTCTTAAAACTACTCTTTTGTGCTCTTTGATCATTCTACAAGCCTTTTCCAATTTATTGTGCAAATCCTTATAATAATGGCTAGATACAAATCTCTTTCTCATAGACTTTTCATCTTTACCCAAGTGCAAGTAGGATCATTTTCATATTTTTTCTAAAATACATAGTTTGATCCTACCATACAAGAGCATAATCTATAAATTCAATAGTAGCAAGTTTAACTTTCTTTTTATCACTATAATTATGACAATCAAATACAAAATATACTTTCTTTTCCTAAGATATATAAGCTTTAGGATCACTATTGCCATGGAAAGTACGAATTTTCATCTTAATTCCATTAAGATTGTCGTCTTGCTTGTTTGACCTTTGGGAACTTTCACAAATTGATTTTCTATCCTCCTTATCATGTATAGGATTCCCACACCTTGGAAACCTTAAATTGGCATGGGTTGTGTTGGAATTGAAGGCATTTTGCATGCTCTTAAATTGCTCTTTCATATCCCTAATGCATAAAGGTCGTTGAATCTTGCATAGCTTTCATAAACAATTTTCACTCTAGATCTTCTTTAGGATTGGTGTCATGACCCAGATTTGGGACCGTGTAGGTGCCAGAGAATGGGAAAGCTTAAAGCTTCTAGAACTCGTAGCAAGCCTAATTACTCGTGGTTTAAACCCATTTATAAACTCTTTGATATCTTAAATCTAACATTTATACTAATTGGCATATAAACATTTCTAACTTTCATTTGCCCCTTTTAGATTCTTAGGATAATATAAATGGGAGATAGGGATTTAAGCTAAGCTTAAGACCAAACATTTCATGAAAACGCTTTCTTATTTTATACTATAGCCATTTAATTCATTTCTTCTTATGTCATAAGTAAAGGAGTCTAGACTTACTAGTCGATTCTTTTTTAATCTTTCATTTACTTACCTTCATTATATATCATCATTAAACATAAAACTCTCCCATTTAGACAATCCTAGAATTAGGGGTCCACTTATGGTCACTCTAGCTATAACATTCCTTTCATTATCATAAGCATTTGACATTTATCTTACTTGGGACATAAATCATAGCACGCCTCAACATCATTTCCATGAATCATGCATCATAACCATTTTACATTACATTAACCTTTGACATATACATATCACAATATTCATAACTTACACTTAGTGAAGATTACTAAGAATACAAGATATACTTAACATTTTCTTAATACATTTATAACTCTTTCAATTATAAATATACATCATTATTGTGTCAACTACGAAGAAACAATATAGTGCCTTGATAATATATATGATACATAACCTAAAACCTTCAGTTATAATCTTTAACCTTTAGCCATCAACCATGATATCAATCTTATACTCAGCCTGCAAAATAATCTATGTGTGTGTGAGGGGTGAGCTCCTTGTGCGAAACTCAATGAGGAATTTATATTATCCATATTCATGCTTACATGCCTATACATGAATGCATCTATAGTTACATGGCACATCATTTGTATACATCATTTACATAGTAAAACATTGCATGCATGGATAGTCAAGTCTATGAGAATCCTTTCTTGTTTTACTTATCTATCTTGCATAAAAGAGTTGCCTCACTAGTTGTGCGCTCATGGAACAATAGCCTCATTAGTTGCATCTTTCTCTTAATTATATGAGAGAGTTTCCTCACTAGCCATGCCATGCATGCATAACATTTCATTTTCATATGTAGGTCATATTATCCTTGCATAGCTAGCTATTACTCTTTAGATGCCACTTCTTCCTTGTTGGACTAGGTTGGTTAAAGCTAAAGTCAAAACTCTGTTTTGATCTTGACAACATAGATTGACATGCTTTAACATTTTTTTAAAGTGTTGTTTTTGCAATTTTTAAGATAGGTATTCTTTGCAAGTTGAATAGGAGTCTATGTCTCAAGCATTATGAAAAGCATCCTAATTTGCAGCAAAAAATCTTTAATTTATGACTATGACATTGCAAGAGGAATGAATGACTTGTTTCAGACTAATTTATGGAGCAAATCGCTGCCACGACCTAAGCAAGAAAGGAATGAAGACCAAATAGTTGAATTCATAGTGATCGTCGCATTAAGAAGGACGACCCTGACTTTTGGAGTTACTTGAAGGGAATCGAGTCCACAAACAAAGCTTGCCAAGATTTCTAGATAACCATTACCATATCAAAATTCATAAGGGTGAAAAAGTCTTTGAGACTGTGACCTATTTAAGTAACTTCTCCTTATCAAACATATAGAATCACGGTGCCAATTATGTCTAAAAGGAAGTAATCCCACGACTGCTTCTTTTGGTTGGTTAGAAGAACATAATGGCTATTTTTCTTAGAAGACTAATGATAGCATGCCATGTGAACTGGTTGTTAGATAACAACGAGGTTCTCTATCGTAATTTTAGCAAATTTGGTGCAAAAGGAGAAATTATGGGTGCAAATGTTCAGTCATGACTGTGAATGGTGTTTGACAGGCATTTAATATAAGATTTGCCTAGCATGCCTTCGAGATTTAGACATGCTTTCTTTGTAATGTCTCTTTGGTAGTTATTACTTATAAATACTCCACCAAACGTACATGAATGCAAGAGAATAACATTAAATATAACCGAACTCTTGCAATTTTATTTCTCAATCTTTAATTCTTTGTATGTGAGTTCATGTTGCTAGGTGTAAGCATTAAACACCATTGTAATTAGGTTTGAGAGTTAGCCTAGCTGTGAAACTCTTGTAATAGGTTAAGTATGAGCCTTTGGGAAACACTTAAGAGGTTTTTGTATGAGCCTTAAAACACAAGTTATAAGGTTGTGTGTGAGTCATAAAACATAAAGTATACAAGTTTGGTATGAGCTTAGAAACACCGTTTAGAGTTAGTGGAATACCTGATTACGAAGAATTAAAAAGTGGATGTAAGGTTAATTAACACCTAAACAACTATAAAATATTATGTCTGCATCTTTTTCCTTACTACTTCTATATCCATTTTTCATTACTTCCCTTTAATTTTTAAAATTTACCACCAATTTAACCCCTCTTCTTGGTGCTTAAGGGCCAACAAGTGGTATCAGAGCTTAGTCTCATTAAAACTCTTAATTGTGTGAGCAAAGACAAGTGGCATAAGAAGGGGTCCACCCCCATCTCAAGCCATACTTTGATGGATCCAACTATACACATTGGAAGTATATAATGAAAACATACTTGGCCAATGATGTGGTAGATCTTTGGGATATAGTTACAAAGGAATAGAATCCTCCTACCAAGGTGGTTGATGGAAGTGAAGAGTTAATACTAAGGGAGGCATGGGTGGAGCCTTATAGAAGATCAAATTGAAGGAACAAAACAACAATGACAATCCTTCTTAGCTCCTTGTCAAGGGAGGAGATTGGAAAAGTACAACACTGCCTCAATAATCATAGAATATGGAAAGCTTTAAAAAACTATCATAAAGGCACAACCTTAGTGAAGTCTAATAGATTAGAGATGTATGTGACAAAATGGGAGCTATTCATGATGAAAAACAATAAAAACATTACTGATATGATGAATAGACTCTTATCCATCATAAAAAACATGAAGAAATTTAGAAGAGTACTCACCAATCATGAGGTAAACACCAAAATACTTAGATCTTTACCTCTTGAAAAGTTTGGTGCAAGGGTATGTAGCATTCAAGAGTCAAATCTAGAAATAAGAAAGGTGCCAATAGATGTCCTCATAGGCAAGCTTTTTACTCATGAGCTAGCCTTGAAAAAGGATGAGGAAATGAAGAAGATGAGAGGGCAAAGGGATAAGAATGGAAAAATAAAAAAAAGACCTTAACCCTTAAATCTTTAGCCAAAGACAAAGAAGTAGAAGCTATCACAAGTGATGATGATGGTGAAAAGAAGATGAAGAGCTAGCCATGCTTTCTAAAAGAACCAAAGAATTGATAAGAAGGAAAGATAGAAGGAACTTCAATAAGGCATCTCCTAACCTTAAAGAAAAGAAGAATGAAGTAACATGCTATGAGTGTGGCAAGTAGGGCCATATCAAGTATGATTGCCCAAAGCTGAAAAATAGCAAAAAAAGGATAAAGAAAAAAAAAGAAAAAAAGAAAAGCTTCAAAGCCACTTTGGATGACAACTCTAGTAAGGAGGATAAAGATGAGGAAGTAACAAATCTGTGTTTCATGGCACAAGAGGGCTATTCTAATGAGGTAAGTTCTTCACCCCACTATAGTGAAAATTATGATGTATATGATGATGTAGATGATGCACTCTTAGAAGTTCTTACTTTGAGATGCGATAAGTACAAGTCACAAATGAAAAAAAATGCTCAAAACTGGAAAATGAGTTCAATTCATTAAATGAGATTCTAAGTGAGTTGAGAACTTCAAATGAAGAACTTAAAAAATCTATTGAGAGTCTTACTAAGTCTTCTTCTTCTCCAAACTCTTTGAGAAAGGATAATGACACTCTAAAAGGAGAAGTAATTAAGCTTAGAAATTTTGTTTCTAAGTTTCACAAAGGAAAGGAAACTTGAGGTACATTAATTGTATCTTAAAGACCTCCTACAGTAAGACATGGTCTAGGCTTCAATAGAGCCTCCTTATTATCTACACCCCCCTCACTATTTCTATTACAACTTCAACACCTCAAACATCTAGCATTAAGGTAATTGGGAGGAAGAGTACTCATAGCACTAAGCCACCTATGTCCAAAGGTAAAGAAAAGACACCTTAAGGCTCAAAGCCTAAGCCTAAAAAGGCTAATCATGCATTCATCTACAATAAGAAGTATGCTCATCCTAACACACACAAAAATTCTCTTATACTCCCTATCATTCTTGCATATGCTCACTTTCTCACCATCAAGGTATGATAAGGTCCCTTACTCATGCCAAAGTTTTGCATAGGAGAAACACTTACAAATTTAAGCTCTAATGTAACTGTTGTATGAAGTTTGGTCATATAAATACTTTCTACTATATTAGGAAGACTCACCTAAAATTAAAGGACCCTTCAAAACCTAACCCCTAAGGACCTAGGTATGATTAGGTACCTAAACAAAGACTATATGTTTTTTGGTGTGTAGTAATGTATGATGGCCACCAATGAAGACAATGATTGACATGTGGATAGTGGATGCTCGAAGCATATGACGAGCAATAAAAAGCTATGCATAGTCATAAAAGATAAGGAAGGAGGCAATGCCACTTTTGGGAACAATGCTAAAGGTAAGGTAATTGGCATTGGAACAATTAGTAAGAATGGTTATTAATAATATTCTTTTAGTTGATGGTTTACAACATAATTTGTTAAGTGTAAATCAATTACGTGATAAAGGTAATAAAGTCACCTTCGACCCTAAAGGATGTCAGGTTATCACTTTGGTGGATAAGAAGGTAATCTTCAAGGGTGAAAGGAGGGGGCAAAACCAATCTAATTGACTTAGATAACTTGGCTAACCAATCTTTCAAGTGTCTTATATCTCTTAGCAATGAAACTTGGCGTTGGCATAAAAGACTTAGTCATGCTAGCATGGAGCTCCTACAAAGCCTATCTAAAGAAGAGCTAGTGGAAGGTTTTGCCAAGTTAAAATTCTCAAAGGACAAGACTTGTTGACCTTGCCAAATAGGAAAGCAACATCAAACTTCCTTCAAAGCAAAGAAATTTGTAAGTATATCTAGACCTCTTTAACTTATCCACATGGGCTTAATTAGACCTAGTAGGAATGCTAGTCTAATTAGGAAATACTATACATTTGTCATAGTTGATGATTACTCTAGGTTTACTTAGGTATCCTTCCTAGCTCGTAAGAATGATACTTTTGATGCCTTTAAAATTTTTGCAAAAAGAGTTCAAGATGAAAAAAGTTACTTTAAATCTTCTATAAGAAGTGACCATGGAAAAGACTTTCAAAATGAATCTTTTGAAGCTTATTGTTTAGAGAATGAGATTTCTCATAATTTTTCTACTCTTAAAACCCCACAACAAATGGTGTTATAGAGAGGAAAAATAGGACATTAGTAGAGATGTCTAGAACTATGCTTAATGATTATTCTTTGCCTAATTACTTTTAGGTCAAAGCCATTAATACTTCTTGTTATATTGCTAATCATGTTTTCAAAAGATCAATTCTCAACAAAACTTTTTATGAGCTTTGGAATGGTAGAAAACCTAAGATTTCATACATTAGAGTTTTTTTATGAAAATGTTACATCTTAAAGACCAAGGACAACCTTGGAAAATTTGCTTCTAAGATAAATGAAGGTATATTTCTAGGCTACTCCACCTCTAGTAAGGTCTATAGGATTTTCAATAAAAGTACTATAGTTATGGAAGAGTCTAAGAATATTGTGTTTTATGAATCTAGTAAACTTGATCTTGGGAAAGGTTCTCTTGTTGATAAGTCATGTAGATGAATTTGAGAAATTAGAGTTGGATTCAATTCCAAAAAGAAATGGTGATTGACCTTGAAGATAACAAGTCATCAAATGAAGAAAAGGAATCCCATCTACAATAAGTAGAAATTTTAGCTCAAGATCTTCCCAAGGATTAGAGATTCTTCAAACATCACCCAAATGATCTAATCATTAGTAAGATAAGGGAGTAAGTACTAGATCTCAACTTCATGCATTACATAATAATCTTGCATTTATTTCTAAATTTAATATAAAATCAGTTGATGAAGCTCTTGATGATGAAAGTTAGGTGATTGCTATATAAGAGGAACTCAACCAATTTGAGAGAAACAAAGTATAGGAACTAGTTCCTAAACCTAAGGAATACCTTATTATGTGATACAAGTGGATGTTTAAGAACAAGTTAGATTAGCAAGGTTTCATTACTAGGAACAAAGCTATATTGGTTGCAAAGTGATACAACCAAGAGGAAGGCATTGATTATAAAGAAACTTATGCCCTCATAGCAAGATTAGAGGCCATTATAAATCTCTTAACTTATCTTGTCATATGAATTTTAAACTTTTTCAAATGGATGTTAAAAGTGCATTTTTGAATGGACTTATTAAGAAAGAAGTCTATGTTAAACAACCTCTTGGTTTTGAATTACTTACTTTTCCAAATCATGTTTTTAAACTAACTAATGCCTTATATAGTCTAAAATGAGCTCTAAGAGCTTGGTATGAAAGGCTTAGTTCATTTCTTTTACAAAATAATTTTAAAAAAGGCAAGGTTAATACAATTTTGTTTGTAAAAAAGCAGAATCAAGACACACTTATTGTACAAGTCTATGTTGACGACATTGTATTCGCTCTTTGTGAAGATTTTGCTAAGTGTATGACTAAGGAATTTAAGATGAGCATGATGGGAGAACTCAAGTTCTTCCATGGTCTATAAATCAAACAAACCAAAGAGGGGATTTTTATCAACTAAGCCAAGTCGAAAGGATCTGCTCAAGAGGTTTAGCATGGATGGATGTAAAGTAGCTAAGACACTAATGAGTGCTACCATCAAGCTAGATGAAGATGAATCGGGTAAGCCAATTGATGAGAAGAGGTATAGAGGTATGATTGGTTCTCTCCTTTATCTCACTATTTCTAGACTCAATGTTATGTTTAGTGTATGCATGTGTGTTAGGTTTCAATCATGTCCTAAGGAATCTCATTTAAATGCTCTTAATAGGATTCTTAAATATTTACATGGCACATTACATTTAGGGTTATGGTATCCTAGAATTTCATCATTTAGTTTTCTAGGGTATTTAGACGAGGATTATACATGTATTTTATTAGATAGAAAGTGCACTTCTGGAACTGGCCAATTTATAAGAGATTGTTTTGTTTCTTGGTATAGTAAAAAGTAAGTTTTAGTTGCCTTTTCCACTGCTGAAGCGGAATATGTGGTAGCAGGTTGTTATTGCACCTAGGTTCTTTAAATGAAACAATAACTTAAGGATAATGACAAGATTGTTAACCATATTCCCATCAAATGTTACAACACAGGTGCAATAATTCTTTCAAAGAATCCCATCCAACACTATAGGAGCAAGCACATTGACATTAGACATCATTTTCTTAGAGATCATGTCCAAAATGACAATGTAGTGTTGGAATTTATTAACACTAATCATCAACTTGCAGACATTTTCACTAAAGCATTAAATGAAGAAAGGATGAACTTCATTAAGAAAGAGCTAGATGGAAGCTCCCTAGAGTGAAAATTAATCTCTACACATATTCTTCATTGTGTTTGTCATTTTGTTTAATTGAATGATTTGTTTGATAATGATATATGTTATATTACTTTGGATGTGTTAATTCTTTTAGCAATTGAGCTTTTCTGTGCATATTTGCTTGAATTAATCATCACTGCATTAAGTGGATCACATTTAGGAAAGTAAATTCTATTCTTTCATTGTTTTTCTTTTTGCCTTGTAATTCATGGTCATGATTGTCAATTCGTAGTCGCTATTTACAGACACTCATTCATTTTTTATCAAGCTTCTAATTCGCTATTGCGATTCTAAATTGCCACTGTAAATTTTTTCAAAATTCAAATTTTTTTTATTGTTAACTCCTTTTTTTAAGGAATTCTTATCCTACTCACAAACTTTGTAATTAGTAGTTGCAACATGCTGTTCACGATCACGAATTTTAGTAACTGTCAAACATTGATTAATTTGATTATCAATGGGTGCCAACCCTTCATTGATGCAATTTTTACCATTTGTTACCATTTTACATCAAATTTGTACCATTTAAACCATACTAACACCCTTCCATTCTACTTTTAACTTATCTCTTCATCTACAACTCTTTTCTTCTCTCAAATCTTCCAAACTCTCCCAACTTCCCTCAATGGCACTTATGAAACTATCAAGAGCAGAGAAAGGGAAAGGCATTGCCCAATCTCTTAGCCCTCTTGCCCTACACCTAATGAAAGGAATTACAAAATAAGAAAAGGATAGGTACAAAGCCAACTCGAACAAAATAATCCAATCAAATATGATTCCCTTTAGCTTTCTCCTTAAGTCACTTAGATGCAAGTATGAAATTCATGCTTTTTTGTCCAACTTAGGGTGGAACAAATTTAGCTTCAAAGATGAACTTGGGTATGAGGAAATCGTCAAAGAGTTTATGTGCACTATCATTTTAAGTAGGAGATCTAAATCGAAAGCAAGTTTGCATTGGTTAATTTTTTGGGGTTTTGGGGACCCCTACTTTGTTACCTTTAACCAACTTTCAAACCTCTTTAACCTTTAAGTGGGAGATGATATTCCATTCATCATCTTTGCACTTGATATCATTTATTCTGAATTTTTGGTCCTAGATCTCCATTGAAACTAAACATGACCCAAAAGCATCTATGGCTAAATACATTTGCACCCTTCCAAATTGGCTTCTTCAACATATTATCACCTTTTCAATAAAGCTAGTGGTGATGGGAATGAAAAAATTTCCTAAAAAAATCTAATATTTTTGTTTTGCCTAACAAGAACAAGCCCATTCAAAACAGTTAGTACCTTGTTGATCAATTGATCACATGAGTACTAAATCTTAAAGCCAATTTCTCCTCCCCTCTCATGTCACAACCATCTACCATTATGGGGGAGCCCTTAATGAGAAAAATGAAAATTTCCTCATTAAGAAATATAGTCCCTCCCAAAACTTTCTTGATTTGCCCTATCTCATAAATGCTAAGGCTCTCTATCCCGATACTTACATTTAGACCTAAGGGTCTATTGGGGCTATGAACCATGAAACTACTCAAGCGGCCTAAAATTCAAAGCTTATACCTTTCAATACTAATAATTGGTTCATTAAAGAAGAGAGGTCTTACTACATATTGGCCTTTAGGTCCATGCTTGTTAAAGGCTTTTATGGATCTTTTTCTTTAACACTTAATTTCTTTAAAAATTTTAAGATTTCTTTTAAGAATTTAAAATTAGGCTTTGATATCACTTATTGAAATGAGGATAGAAACCTAAATGGGGAGGGGGACAAAGGATAAATTTGGTGTAACTTTAAAATTTTGAAACTTTTTTAAAGTTCCTTAAGTTCAATTGGAAGTGGAATATGTACTCCAAGCTATCTTTTCAAATAAATGAGAGTTATAGAATGAAAAAAAGATAAAGATAGAATGAAAAAAAGATAAAGACATGTAAGATTTATAATTATTTGGCAATGTGCCTACATTTATTCGTCTTTTTCTAGGCTCAAGAATAACCTTCTCTTTTGCTAGTGTAGTAGTAACATCTATATGGATGCAAAATGGTCACCATGCCCATGATGTAAAAAACTATTGATTTCTTAGGCATCAAAGTGCAAGGAAAGAGTAAGACTGAAATATAAGGGATCAACTTTAGACACAATTTTTGGTAAAGATTTTTTAAAAATTATTTTACATTTTGAAAACCAAAAATAAATTGAGGGCTAGACATCCTCATAATAAGTCACCTCCAACATCTACACTATTGCTTTAGAGCTAAGCTAAAAAATTGGGTATGTCCTAGAGAAGGTGTTAGGCATCCTAAGATGCTTAGGTGTTAGTTCAACCTCCATTTCATTATCTTTTTATCTAATTAATTGATTGTTGATAATTATCCAGTTTTATTCCATCCATTCACAATAAAATAGTAAAATCCAAATAATAAATATTCATAAAATGTGAAAAAATACAAAGTGCAAACAATTACTATTAAAATCTAATGGGAATGAGAATTACAAAATAGAGATTAATAGAAAATAGGGAATTACCTAATCAATGTAGAAAGTATAGATAAAATATCCATGAATAATAATTTAGCCATAATAAATAGTAATGCATCATAATAGATGATAAATAATGCAAACAACAAATCACATAGATATTTTAACAAAAAAGTTACATACGAGATTCTAATAATAAGTTTCATGCTAAACTGGTCTAAATTCATTAGATTTTATAATTAAATCCATATTTATAGAAGGATATCATATATAGATGTCATAAATTATTCTAAACATGTTAAGATCATTCATAAAATATTATGTTATCTAATTTGATCTATTTCTAAGTATTTTAGTGCAAATTTCTTCAAGATGTTTATTATGGACTAAATTGAATAACCTATATAATTTAGATTTCTACTTTTTTATAGTTTAATATATTATGCTTGCAATTTTTATATTAATCACAATGAGAATAAATATATTCATAGATCTAAACAATATTAACAATTATGAACATATAAAATGTTAATAGATTTTTTAGACCCTTAGGTCATACATATATGGCATAATCTAATCCTCTCCAAAAGCCTCTCTAATTTGAAACTATGATTCATATTAATAATGAATTTTCTAACTTTTTCTCTTTTTCTCTATGCTTTTCTTTCTAGTTTTCCTTTCCTTTTCCTTCCTTTTTGATTTCTCCATCACTCTATTGTTTATCCATCAAAATTTCTCACCCTCTTCCATTTTTATTTTTTTTATACAAGATGGATGAACCTAGTTTAGGTTCAATGGAACTTGATTGAGTTTCTCAAAACCCAATCTAGATTCCTATTTGGAACCTAACTCAAGTTCTATTGGAATTCAATCAAGGTTTTATGGAACTTATGCCCTTTAAACTTTGCAATCTTATTAAATTATATTCTTATCCCCTTTTATCCTATTTTAGAAAGTCCTAAACTTATTTTTCTCTCTAACTAAGCTTAAAACTAACTAAATTAAACTTGTAAACTCACATGGTTAAAACTAGAAAACTGTTTCAGAATTCCTGAGAGATCAAACCTTATTAAAGAAATTTAATTTTAAAGAATACATCATTTTTAAAGAGGACATCACTAAACTTTATCATTGGTCATTATATCTTGGGTCCCAATATTTATAAATTGCCTTATGCATTTGATGGGATTTGATTGAAAATATTTTCAAAGTCATTTTGAAATCATATTTTTTAAATGAAGTATGATAATGATTTTGGAGAAGACATCATAACACCGTCAATATTAAGTGATTATATCATGAGCTTAAAAGCCCAATATTTATAATTTGCCTTATGCTTTGATGGGATTTGATGGAAAATATTTTCAAAATCATTTTAAAATCACTTTTTTCAAATAGTATATGATAAACTTTATTGTAACAATGCATAAGCATAAAAGTATATACCCAAAGGACACATAAAAGGATATAAATTTGCTATCATACTATCAACTTGTAAAGATTGTTCTTGTATGGTTAAAATTATTGGCTAGTTGTATATTTCTTAGCTATTTTGGACGTCATCATCTACTTTTTCAACAAAATGCCTACTTCTTCAATATGGTCATAACACCACCTTCTTGGTTTTACAAGAAACACCTACTTTTTTTTTTTGGTAAAGATTGCAGTGCCATCTCTTTAGTTATATTGCTATTGGGATGCCTCCTTTTAACTAATATAGTTCCATCTTCTTAGCTTTACTACTAATGGGATGCCTCTTATTGGCTAATGTAGTGTCATCTTCTCGACTCTACTATGAAATGGATATTATTATCGTTTGATGAAATCATCAACTTTAACTCGACTCTAATATGAAATGGATATTATTATCATTTAACTAAATCATCAACTTTAAGTTGTCATTGCCTGTTGCTTGGCATTAGTAAATTCAATAATGTCATCAACTTACTTTTGATTTGTCACCGCTTTAATGATCTAGATAGTAAATAGTTTGACTTTTCTTATTATTGTAAACTAGATGGTATGATCATTTGGCTGGATCATCAATCTCAAATTATCATTACTTCTTTGAATTGGACAATATATCAATTCCATCATATATTATTTTTCTCAACATTAGTTTCATCATCATTTAAGAATAATCCTTATTTTAGGAAATTGCCCATTCATCAAAGCTTCATTTATTTCTCATATGGTCACCATCTTTATAATGCACATTTTATTGCAAATATATTACTTTTGAAGTTCTCTAACACTGATTCTAGCCATTCACCATCTTTATAAGTCATCAGTTCAAAAAGAAATCTATTATCAACATCTTGGTTGGATTCTCAATTTGGAAAATTCATCATCTGTTTCATGATATCATTAGTTGGTTGGTCAAAATCATTATTCATCTCTTGATTAAAATCATCAATTTCATTAACAAGCTTAATAAAGCAAATTCTATTTTTTTTATTTGCTATTCTATCATATCGCTAGAGTTTGAGCACCTTAATCAACATTCATTCTAAATTGTTGTAATGTTTATCATGATTTAAGCTTTTACAATTGAGTCTTTCTCTATTGTTCTATCCTTTGAGTATTATGTTAACCAATAGTTTGTCACCTTATCATTTCTCTGATCTCTATATGATATTCATCTTGATCATAAGTTTGTACCTTCTGTGAGAAGAAAATGATTAATTCAAGCATCCTTATCTAGGTCTAGATGAAAATAAGCAAAGTTGAATGTTTAAGGATCAAATGGGAAATTTTGCCCAAAGTTGAAACAGGTGTCACGACACATTCTTTTTGCACCATGGCAAAAAAAGAATGATTTTTTTTTTTCTATCTAGGAGAGTCTATTTCTACCATTATCAATCTCAAAACTCATTTTTCATTCATGGATTGAAATACGGTACACTTAGGTTTATTTTATTTATTATTGCCAAATTATTTTGTTGATAACATGGTAGACAATAGTAAGATATAATGTTGGATAGGATGTAAGTAAGCTGATTATTATGAAATATTTGCCTAAAACTTAGGCTTACAACTTATATTAAAAATTTCCCATGAATCAGTTTGATTGCATTGAGCATATAAGGATTGATAATTTATTTGTCATAAGTGACCATTTAGGGATTGATAATTTATTTGCCATACCTAGGTTGTATTTTGTGATACTAAATGAGGTAAAATCTTAATCGCATCAAACAAGCCTCTTAAGGTTCATCAAATGCCTCAAAGCCAAAAAAGGTTTAGATTGATGTTGACTTATTGCATGTATGCTTTAGTGATAAATGGACTCAATCCATGCCTTCCATATGTCTATCAGGGAGCTAACCATTACTCTAGATGACTAGTTTAATATTCAAAGTTCCTCTGCCACTTTTAAATGGCATATCAAAATGAGCTTGATAGTGTATACATTGATACTCTCTGAGGATTCTTTTTTAGGTAAAGTTTAGAGGCCATGTGCTCATTTTCGTATGAAAGGAATACATAAGCATATTACTAGATTCATGGTAACTCAAATATCGTATCCATTACTTCTTGATGTTCCTCTTACAAAATACTTTTTCTATAACTCTAGCAACATTGTCAATCTATATTTCTTGTTTGCACTTAAAAACTTAGATATAGTTAGACATTTTCACTAAGGAGTTATTGCTTTAGCTTTCTTATATCATTTTCTAAACTAGTCTTGTCTCTTTAAAATTTTCATGCTATAGATAGAGGAAGAACAATCTTTAATGGAGAGATATAAGGATCTCATGGCATCATAATTTTATTTCAAAGATTATTCAATTAACTATAACATTCTTTTGTAGGTGAAGGCATATTTTCTTGAGGATCCAACTCAACAGCTCCATCAAATGTTTGATGCTTTGATGATGTTATATATGGATATTCTACTTCCAAAATTAGACATTTGTAAAGTGGTACTTCAGAGAGAGAGAGAGAGAGAGAGATAGAGAGAGGGAGAGTGAGAGAGGGAGAGAGAGAGAGAAAGAGAGAGAGAGAGAGATAGGGATAGAGATAGATAGAGGGATAAAGAGAGAGAGAGAGAGAGAGAGAGAGACTACATGTTCTGTTTAGGGCCTTTATAGTGACTAGTTCCTTAGAATACTCCTCCTTCTAATTTTAAAGATAACCTAATTGAGGAGCTTTGTCTTTTAGTACACTAGGTTGGAGTTCTTATAGAGAAATGTCTTGATATATTATGAATCTATTATCAAGAATTCATTAAAGAGAATTTGCTTGATCACATTGTTTTCTTTTTTAGTATTATGTCTAAATACATAGATCATCATCTCATCAAATGACAGGCCATCATCCATTTGAGGCTTGGTCTCTCATTATTCCTAAGGTTACTCATCCTAATCCATCCATTGAGACCTTTATCCTTAGTGCTTATAGTATCATGCCAGATCTATATTTCATATATTAGACCTTAGAAGGTTGATAATAGTTTATGTAGTTTTACATTCCAAATTCAATGCCAATTCTTATCATTCCAACTAATGCCACACAAAATGAGATACCTTTTCCATTTTTTAGGTTTTTTTATTTTGGTATTTCTTTTTGTGTTCTAATGAATTAAATTAAAGATCTATATAGATTAAAATAATTAATTATGGTGATCCATGATCATCTATAAATAAGCTTTTATAATAGAGTCATAACCCATATAGGTTAGTCAATAATTTATGGCATGATGCATGATTCATGATTTATGCACCTAACACTATTCCTTTGTTAATTTTACTTGCTACATGTTAATGTTGGTCCTATAAAATAGGTATAAGATCTTAGAAGGAGTTTGGACAAATGTATGCTTAGAATGCCTAATCTGTTCAACATCATAAAGGGATTAAAAGTTGGTTACCTTCGACCATGCCTAGTAGAGATACGTTTAGTGTAATCTCAAGTGGGAATTTTTCTCCCACTTGTTAATTTACTGGCCATACTCTTCATAGGTGGCTTCATTAGTGTTTTGCTATTAATAGTTGCTCTATTGGTTTCTTATCATATGCATGCATGCTACTTCTAATAGGTTTATGGCTTTTCATTAGGCATAGGCCTTACTTCCACCAGTGAGTTTGAGTTTCTCTTCAAGTAAAGGTTTGCATATGTCAATAGCTTCATTACGGCTTTATCTAGTAATCTAGTAGGAGGGTCAAGGTGGTTCATAGGGGATGATATTAATGAGGATGAGGAATGATTTTCTCTTTTATAGTTATTGATCTTATTTCCATGTTTAATGTCTTAGATGTACATATTTGTTATCATGAACTTATAAATTGAATTTGTTGTTTCTTTTAAATAAAGTTTTAGAGTTAGAGTAATCCTCTAAATTCTTTCATGAATAAAATATATACACTAGTAATAATAACCATGGTTGACACTATCAAGCTCATATAAAAATTTGCCATTTCATATACTATGCCTTTAATTTCAAATGGCAACTTTGAGGTATGGGTCATGGTTGGTGTTCAAGGCTTGAGCTCAAAAAGGTCAAAAGGAATGTTACAATGGCAAAACTTACAAAGGATGAATGACACATCCATTAACATGTTTAAATAAAATGTTTAACCAATGCTTATTTAAAGCATGATATTTTGATCATTTCAAGTAATATGTATCATATAAGTTTTCACAAAATAAGTTTTATAAAGCAAATTTCATAAAATAAAATTTTATTCCAAAAAAAATTCATCCTTTTGATGTTAACACTTTTGACACGAGGATGATTTGATCACTCTTCTATAGATGTTTAGCACAATAATTTTTTCTTGGTTCCTTTTGGCATTTCTCACCCAATGTCACCTCTTTTTTAGTAATGATCTTTATATCATACAGTGAGTGTTCATATGCTATCACATAGAGTTTTATAGAACAAGCATAGTGGAAAACACAAATTTTCTTCATGAAACCGAACAAGGATCCATGCTATTCGACTAAATTGAAAAGAAGGATGTTAGAAACCATATCTATTTAGACAAGAGATCACAGATCTATTAGACAGCTGAGTGGGGGTTTACACGAGTAACACCCTACCTCGAGCTTGAAGTTGGATTGACGCATCACCAAAGGATGATCGCCCTTTGCAAGTATCCACATAAATATGCTATGTCCAAAACATAAGGTGTGCTAGCACTAGGGTTTTTCTCTCTCTCCTTTTGTGTTTTCTAAAGAAAAACATGAATACACTCCATAAAACCTTAAAACATATATATATATATATATATATATATATATATATATATATATATATATATATATATATATATATATATATATATGTATTGGAAAAATATAATGATTATATAGATCTATTT